>CM060387.1:114366074-114406733 GCA_030545235.1 Helianthus tuberosus | reverse complement strand
TATTAATGTGGTGCACCTTGTAGGAATAGAAGGTTTGTAGCAACGTCTTTGCTTGACTCAGGTAGAGTGCCATTACATCCCCTTTGGCTTCGTATTGCCCGTTGATTTGTCCGGCCACTAACATGGAGTCCACATGCGCTTCGATGTGTCTAACTCCCATTTTGATTGCCAATCTTAAGCCAGCAAGGAAAGCTTCATATTCAGCTTCATTGTTCGTGCTCTTGAAATCTAAACGTATGGCGTAAGTGAATTCATGTTTGTCAGGGCTCACCAGTCGAAGCCCTGCACCTGCGCCGTCTTCGTTGGACGCGCCGTCGGTGTACAACAACCACGGTTCCTCTACTTGCTGTTTTTCGTCTTTTTCCATTGCTTTACATTCCCGATCCTTGTCGTCAGGCACTTCTGTCATGAAGTCTGCTAGGACTTGCCCCTTGATTGTCGGTCTTGGCCTGAAAACCACATTATGGCCTCCGAGTTCTATCGCCCACTTTGCTAGTCTTCCTGAAATTTCTGGCCTTGCGAGGATGTTGCCTATATTGTAGTTTGTTAACACGTGAATGACGTGGTTGGCAAAGTACCTGCGCAGCCGTCTTGATGCATGGATCAATGCAAGTACTAGCTTCTCCATGATGGCATATCGGGTTTCTGGATCGGTCAAGGTTCGTGACACATAGTAAACTGGTGTTTGGATGCCTTGCCGATCAACAAGTAACACTGCTCCCACTGCTCTGTCGGAGGCTGACAAGTATAGCACCAAAGGTTCTCCCTTGACTGGTGCAGTTAATGTTGGTAACTTGATGAGGCAATCTTTCATCTCGCGGAATGCGCTCTCGGCTTCCGGAGTCCACTGAAATTGGCTTTTCTTCATGCAATTGCGTAGTGTTTTGATGAACGGGAAAGATTTAGCTGCATGATTGGCCAGGAAACGGTTAAGTGCTGCCAGCCGCCCTGTCAATTTTTGCATCTCCTTGATCGTCGAAGGTGAAGGCATGCGTTCGATTGCTTGTATTTTGTCAGGATTCACCTTAAAACCATCTTTTGTGACGATGAAACCCAGGAATTTCCCCTCTTCCATGCCGAAAGAGCATTTCGCTGGGTTTAGCTTGATACTTACTCCGCGCAAAGTGTCAAACGTTTTTTGGATGTTTATCAGCATTGTATTCTCTTCTTTGCTCATAATGACTAGGTCGTCCATATACACTTCGATGTATTTGCCGATGGCATCATGGAAAGTCTCATTCATCAATCTCTGGTAGGTCGCGCCTGCATTCTTTAAACCGAAAGGCATCTTGGTGAGTTGGTGTAGCAGTATAGCCCTGTCGGTGTTCGGAATGCGGTTTTGTCTTCATCTTGCACAGCCATCTGCACCTGATGATACCCTTTGTAACAGTCCAGGAAACATTTCCATCTGAATGTTGCTAGCGAATCAATCTTTTCGTCGATATCTGGTAAGGCGTAGCAGTCGCGTGGACATGCCTTATTCAGATCCTTGTAATCTACGCACATTCTCCAACTACCGTTGTTCTTTTGGACCATCACTGGGCTTGCTACCCATGTTTGGTATCTGACTTCTCTGATGATTCCCGCGTTTAACAGCTCCATCACCTGCTCTTTCATAGCGTCGTGCTTTATGTCTCCTAGGTGGCGCTTGGCATGCACCACTAGTTTTGCTTCTTCTGAGACGTTTAATCGATGTTCAGCTATGTGCCGTGGAACACCTACCATGTCTGTCGGTGTCCAGGCGAACACATCCATGTTTTGGAACAACAGCTTTTTTAGCGCCGCGCGCGTTAGATCGGATATTGCAGGTACTAAGGTTACTGTCTGTTCCGGGTATGCGCTGTTTAACACCCATTTTTCTGCCTCCTGGCGTGGTGCTGGTTTACTTGCCTTTGCGGGTCTGAGTTCATCTGTTACTAAGACTTCCTTGCTTGCGTATATTATTGCCACCCCCGTTTCTGTTGGGAATCCCACAGCTGAATGTGGGACGGAGCAGATCATGCTGAAGTCGCCTTAGGATTCTCTTCCCAGCAGAATGTCGTGCCTTGAATGCGCAGGTAGCACCATGAATGTAACATCTTCCGTTCTTGAATTCCTTCCATCCGAGAGTAACACCAGGAACGATATCTGTCCAAGGGGAAAAACGGCTTCATTGCAGAAACCAGTGAGTGGGTAATCGACTGGTTCTAAGCGCGCCTTATCCTCCTGATCGAATTGATTGAAACATTGTTCATATATGATATCCGCGGTGCTCCCTGGATCGATGAAAATGTAATCGGTTTGGTAGTGCCCGATCACGCCCGAGATGACTATGGGTCTTCTTTCTCTTGGGCCTCCTCTTACGATAGGAAAAACAACCTGCCTTTCACGCCACGAGTCGTCTTGTGTGCGCTTCTTGTAGTTTTTCTTTGGCCTTCGCTGACCTCCCTGAATCATGTGGGTTTCCAATTTCCGGAGTTTCTTGTTATCTGGTCCTTCTTCTCTTCTCTGTATTTGGCGGTAGTCGCGTTTTCCACCCTTTACCAGGTGAGTTAGCTTTCCGTCTCTTAAGGCTCTTTCGATCTCTTGCTTGAGGCTGAAGCAATCGTCGGTTAAGTGGCCTGTGTCTTTGTGAAACTCGCAGAAAAGATTTGGGTCTTGGCCCCTCTTGTTGCGCATTTGTAGCGGTGGCTTGAACTGGTGGTTCTCAGTTGCCAAGACTTCTAAAGGAGTTTTCGTTAGGAGTGTCCATTGTTTCTCCCTGTTTTCTCTTTTCACCTCTTTCCGGTGAGCTATCTGATTGATTGTGTGGCGCGCATCCTCCCTGGCTGGGGTTCTTTCTCTGTGACCGGGTGTTTTCCATGGTTGGCTTCTGCCTTTCTTGTTATGCCGGTCGTTATGGTTGTATCCGCGCTGACGGTTGTCATCACCGGTCAACTGTCTATCAGACTGCGCAATGGTTTTTGCTGCTTCAATGAAAGTTTCCCAATCTTTGGGTCCTCCGTCTCTTCCCTTTACACGTTTGATTAGATCATCGCACTTAACTGCCCTCATGAAGTGTGCGCGCATCATCTTTTCGCCTACGTCTCCTATTTCCAGACATTCTTTGTTGTACCTAGTGATGAAGTCTTCCACACTCTCGTGGTCTCTGCGCCATATGTTTAAACAATCAGCTGGGTCTCTGGTGTGTCTACGTTGCTGAGAGAAATGTGCAAGGAACTTCTCTCGGAAATCGACCCATGATTTGATTTTTCCTGCTGGGAGGCTGTCAAACCAGACGCGTGCTGCGCCGACGAAGGTTTGCGCGAAGAGATGACACCAAGTTGGTAAATTCCATCCGCCTGTTACTCCAGCACCGTTAAAAACTTGAAGGTGATCATCTGGGTCTATCAACCCGTTGTATTTGCCCACGTTGTGTGGCAATTTCGTTTTATCGATAGCAGCCGTGGCAATCTCTCTAATGAATTTTGAATTCTCAGCCATGTCGTCTGGACGATAGCTTAAAGTATAATCATGCTCTGCTTTTGGGTTATAACCTGCACGCTTGCGAGGTTTGTATGCTTCGTGCTCTGGCGGCAACCTACTGAATACTGTACTTTCTTTGTACGTCTCGTCTTCTTCTTCTTCATAGTTATCGAGCTCGTCGTTTATGTTGCGGGGACCTAAACGACTTTGTATTGGCTTCCTTGGTTGGTGAGAGTACTGCACATAATAGCTTTCTGTTTCACCGTAAGTATCGCGCGTGTCGTGCGCGCTCGGCCTTCTGATGTGTGGTGCAGGTACTGATCCAGGGCGTAAGTTGAATGCATTGGTCTGTTGAGGCATGGGAGCGCTCAAAGGCCTTTGCGGTGGGGTGACAAATGTGGACTGGTTGGCTTGCGCTTGAAGTAGAGCTTGCTGCGCACTGAGCTGTGTGTAAAAGAGGTTTATAGACGCCATTTGTTCGGCATACTAGGAAGCCAGAGTTTTTTTCCTTCGGGTAGCCCTAGTAGAGCAGAGAAGTTCAGTTGTGTTTGGTCCGATGGAGCTGAGGGGCCAGCTCCATGGCTCTGTGTTTGCACTGGTGGAGGTGTTTGTTGGACTACCCCCGACGGAGGTTGGAAAGTGGCTCCATTTGTGGTTTGGGTGATGATCCTAGGTGGGGTTTGGAAAGTAGCACCAGTTGTATTTTGGCTAACAACCCTGGATGCACTCCAAAAAATACTAGGAAAATCGTTGTTCATTTGTCCTTCCTGGATAATCTCGTTCCTCTGGCCCCTTTGGACGTGCACGGTGTCCGAAACGAACTCAAAGGAAGAAATGTCTCCGTCCACTTGGTGGGAGGGTTTGTTTCAGCCATTTTGACGAGTGTTTTTCGAAAAAGAAAAAAGATGAGAGTGGTTTTTGCTAAAAGCGGATGGCGCCAATGATGAAACACAGGTTAACACCAGGGTTAAACTGTGGGGTTCTTTCGTCTGTGGGCTCAATCTCCTTTCTTACTCGTAACAATGACCTGGGTCATGTAAAACAGCAACACCGTTAGTCTCGTTAAGAGGGGAATATGGGGGTTTCCCTCTTAACCAGGCTCCAGCGTGAGAATAAGTACTGTTCTGAGGGAGAATAAACAGTGTGTGTTGAGTGTGAGAGTATAGAGAGCAAGATGGATCAACCTGGATGATGAAAGGTCCTATTTATAGCCGGAGGGTGAAGGAGGGAGGAGCAGCTGTGCCAGCTGTGGTTGCGCGCCAGCTGTCCGACCAAGGGGAATATCCTCTTGGTCTCCTCTGCT
This sequence comes from Helianthus tuberosus, assembly GCA_030545235.1. Taxonomy (NCBI): domain Eukaryota; kingdom Viridiplantae; phylum Streptophyta; class Magnoliopsida; order Asterales; family Asteraceae; genus Helianthus; species Helianthus tuberosus. The sequence goes on along the minus strand of CM060387.1, from coordinate 114,401,986 downwards.
GTGGTCAGTGTAGTGGTACACGTGGCACGCTTACATTTGCCTATTTTGTAGACGTCGTACTGGTGTTGTCGGACTGCTCCTTGATTCGTCGCAGACCTACCTGACGCTTGATGACTGGTGACACGTGTTGTCCTTTTTGTCGGATGGAGCATCTTTGGTGCCACCTTGATGTTTATGACATTGTTGATGTCAGCGCCACATAGGATGACATTGTTGATGTTTTCCTTTTTGTCGGGCAGGGAATTGGGACCATACCTCTTCACCAAATTTACATATTGATTTTACTTTTTGGGTGTGAAGTATTTATTTTGTATTTTTAATAATACATGTGTGTGTTTTTAAGTAAGTACCTATATTACAGGAATGATTCTTTTCTTTTTTGTTAAACATCTACTTGAAACATAATTGTGTTTTTTCGTTTTGATGAGTCAAATTCTTTTACTTTCTTCTCGTCCACACGGTGCTTACAATGGTTGACGCTATTCGTTTATTTTAGATGGTTACTATTTATTTAACCTTTTATATGTATGTATTTAACCTTTTTATATGTATGTATGTACGTACACACGTATGTATGGTGTGCATGGATGCATGTATGTGCATATACAGACACAAAACTAAAAGCATTAGAAATCTTTTAGTTATATGAGTGGTTTCACATGCTAATGTCTTTCCTTGTTTCCATTAGTGAGTTGGGTTTGGGTGTCTTAGGGATGAGCAAAGGGTATAAAATACCGTCCCGATCCCGATCCCGAAATCCCGATCCGTTTTCGGTACCGGAAACGGTACCCACTTTTATGATTTTTCGGTATCGGTACGGTACGGTATCGGTAAAATACCGACTTTTACCCTTAAAATACCGATACCGTACCGATACCGTCCCGAACCGACGTATTTCGGTACCGGTATCGGTACCAAGTTTACACAAAATTCGGGATCGGTATTGGTCGGGATCGGGACGGTATTGGGACGGTATCGGTATTTGCTCATCCCTAATCTAAGGCTTATCTTGCCTTAGAATTTGTCAAAAAGGAGACAAAGCCAAAAAGATTGAATTGGCTGAATTTTTAATTAAAGATGGTACACTTTAATGTGACAAAGTCCCTTAACAATTAACATGCATCATGACCACAAAAAGGGTGTAGTTTAGTTTTATATTATACTTTTGGCATCCTTACCTGAATCTAGGGATGAGCAAAATGGACCTGGTACCGGTACCGAATTTACCGAACCGGGTACCTTTTCGGTACCGATTCGGTACCGACTTTTGACATTTTCGGTACCGGTCCGGTACGGTACCGGTTCGGTACCGGTATTTACCTGTTTTTACCCTCAAATACAGGTACCGAACCGTACCGAACCGGGTATATTCGGTACCGGTACCCACTTTTGAGGATTTTCGGTACCGGTACCGGACGGTACCGAGCTCATCCCTCAAATACCGGTACCGTACCGGTACCGAACCAGGTATATTCGGTACCGGTACCCACTTTTGAGGATTTTTGGTACTGGTTCTTTCGGTACCGGTACAGGTTCGGTACCGGACAGTACCGAGCTCATCCCTACCTGAATCTAAGGATTTGGATTTCATATATACTTCTAGAAGTAATATTTTGCTCTTTTGTTACAAAACTGATAACCAGAAATACGGGTATAAAGAATTTATGTATTGGAATTGGTGCAGACAACCGACAACTTTGGAAGAGGTAAACGAACTGAATTTATGTACAAGCCTCATTGATTCATGTCAATTGAGGAATATTCAAGACTTTTGGTCGTGGACGATTGGTGAGGAAGGAATTTTTTTAGTGAAATCTTTAAGTAATTTCATGGCGATCCTAGCCTCCTTACATGTTGGGCCAAATATCCTGTGGAATAGGTGGCTTCCCAAAAACGTAAATATATTTGGTTGGCGCCTTGTGAGAAATTGACTTCGAACAAAGATGGAATTATGCAGGAGGGGTATCTATGTTAACTCTTCAGCATGCCCGTGATATGGATGAAACAGCGGAGCACCTAATGGTTTCATGTTTATGTCGCTGTTGTTGTTTGGAAACGGGTTTTAGCATGTGTCGTATATCACCTATTTATGCTTTCTCTTTACAAGACCTATTCGAATTACATAAAGGGATCAGAGGTTAAAAAGCAACTCGTACAAACCGTGTTTCTTTTGGCTTGCTGGCTGATTTGGCGAACTCGTAACAAGAGGCAATTAAATCACAAAATTAACTAATCAAATTCGTCAAAATTATGAGCGAACAAAATCCACTTTTGAAATTCATACGCTTTCTTATACCAGTTCTAAATGTCTCATTCGACAAGCAAACAAAAGTTTACCTACGTAACCTATCTTAATATACATCATACATAAAAGACTTCAACCTGTATGCAACTATCTATATCCATATAAAGTTTATATGGTAAAACTAGATAACCTATGTTTGCTATGTTAACTTGATTTTCTTTAGTTTTACACCCCACATCGAAAGAAAAGCATAACTGCATATATCTAACTTCATAGCACCAAAAGAATATTCTTTCAACTTAAATTGAATAAATCATCATTCTTTTTTTAAATAAAAAACAATCATATAAATATTTCCCAATAGCAAACTAATACATCGAAAAAAGAAGGCAAACAAGCAACAAGCTTTTTGAATAGCAAAACTAAGTCATCATATGAGGTTGAGAAGAGACTCAGACAGACTGATGACTAAAAATCATATCCATAGTTGTCAATAGGATCGCTAAAGCGCGCTACGTAGTGTATAGGTATAGTGTCACCATTAGGGTTGTAGCGATGCATAGCGAGAATACCAACACTTTATTATTTTTTTGTTTTTTTTAATATAAATAGCAATTAAATATCGCTGGATTTTAGATTTTTGTTAAATATACATGTAAAATAGCCGGGGCCGGTCTTGGGAATTCATGTACTCTGTTCGAGCTCGAAAAAACGTGCCCTTAGGCCTTAACGAAATTGGGTATTAGGCTCATTAAAGGTTTAAACCTAATGGCAATGGGCTAATAACTAATCTAAACCATAAAAATAGTTTTGTAAGTGGGTCAATGTTGGTGTTTGTATTAGTATACCCTATTAGTTTATTTATTTTTACATTTACATATCGGATTTTTTTAAATAACGTGCCCTTCGAAGTATCAGACCCTAGCCGGTGGTCCTCCCCGCCCACCCTATGGGCCGGCCATGAAAATAGCATATATACCAGGGTATTTTGATATAATATACATTTAAATTTTTTTCTAGTGTAACGCTATTTATAAAATAGCCGTCCACTATTTATCGCTATTCTCTATGTAGCATATAGGTACCTTGTCGCTGCTATTCGCCGTTAACAATTATGATCATATCAATTTGAACTTGAAAAGTATTCAACTTTAAGTATCATAATCAAGAACACTATTTAACAGCAACTGTCAACATGGACTTGTTTGTTACCAGATGCAATCACATGCGATAGAATAAATAAATCACAAAACTAGGGTTCCTCAAAATTAATCAAATTCTTCAAAACAAAATCCAGTTGATAGTAATTCCTTAAACCTAAGGATTCTAATGTAGCTAGAAACATGGAGTAATTAAGAAACAAATGAAGTATAAAGCAAAAGAAGTTTACGAGATAAAAGGGTTCGTTTGCCAACGCCGGAGGATCCGATAATGAGTACACCGGGTCTCTTCGCCAACGAATCTCTGTCACTATCATCCATTTCTCCGAGATCCGCACCCAGATTTAAGATCTCGCCAATTATATTATTTTTTTGGTTCTCAAATATTGTTTTGTTTGGGTCTCTTGGTAGATTTCCCTAGGTTTTCGACATAGTCAACTTGAGTCCTCGCAACGAGTTTTTGAATGGCTGATCGCCAAATACCTTTTTCGTTGACAATATGTCCCAAGAATTGCACTTAGGCTATGGGGTGTGGATGGAGCCCCATGGGGCTTTATAGGTGCCACATAGGATCCACATAGGATTCACTATGCTATAGCGCCCCTCTTTAACATGGAGGGTGTGGTGATGGAGCCCCCTAGGGGCGCTATAGAGAAAGAAAACACGTGGGTCCTAGCTGAAAACCCCTTTCTCTCTCGCCATCACTCGTTACCATGTTAGCGGGGCTTCAATGGCGCCCCCGCTATAGCGCCCAGGGTGTGGGAAAAAGTTGAGGGGGGCGCTATAGGTGCTTATGTGGCCATGGGATGGCGCCTCACACCCTCCAGCCTTACCTCCAACGCATGAATGACTTGGGTTCTCAGAAAACTCACCACCATGAAAATTTTTCAGGGCAAAAAGTGTAGGCACTTCATTTTTGACACATAAAAAATGATTCTTTACTCATAGTGTATCATAATCAGTCCTCAATCGTGACTACACATGTAATATAACATAACATTGTGTTGATTACGTTTAAAACAAAGCAAAATTGCCCATGGCTTTATAGCCTAGTGGCATTTTAGGGGTGAGATAAGGCTTTGTACCAATAGGTCCTGGGTTCGATTCTCACAAAGGGGGTTTTCACATATTTATTGGGTTTCCTCCTGAATTGGTGTATAGGCATTATGCCTAGTGGAGATGGATATGATCGGGTGGTTCCGCTGGTGGCACGATGATACTCCAGTGGTCCGTCAGTGATCCAAATTTGTCGTTCAAAAAAAAAGCAAAATTAACATACCGTAAAAAGACTAAGGATCAATGTACAAATCATCAGGACGAACCCTCCAATAACCTCCGGCCATCTTCGTCTTCAGCTCAAAACAAAGAAGAATCAAGAACAAAGTAATGGCTAGTGTGTAAAAGAAGTGTCAAAAAGCAAAATCGTTGATAAAGGGTTTATGGAGAGGATGATTTGTGCAATTGGGGATATAATAAATGAAATGACAAAAGTGCCCTTCGAATCAGATGGTAAAAGACTAGTTTGCCCTGGTCAACTAACGGTTGACTAACATGAAATGTTAGTAGAGACGTTATTGATCCAAATCGACTAACACATGGAATTGGTTGTTCCATTTTGCCAAATAGGAACTCAACGTGCAATAAGTTGTTTACCACATGGACTCAAAATGTAGTTTACTCCAAGTAATATTTTAAAAAATACTCACACGAAAATCACCAAAATATTTATTTCCCTCAACTAAACTTTTTAATATAAAAGTCACTCTACTCTACTTGTTAAATCTAAACACATTTTTTTTTATCATTGGAATTTATATTTCATTCTAATCATCAGGGCAAATTACATAGGAATAGCAGGTAGACGAGCAACAAACTGCGCTGTCATCCCTTTCTGAATAGAAAACCCAAATCTACTAAAAACAAAGCCCCGCCCCTGAGGGGTCGAAAAGTTGCTATGGACCACACGCTGAACTCTAGACAAGAACCGAACTGCCTCCGGCTGTCACACCCCAACCGATGGCGGAATCATCGGGGCGCGGCACTAGGCGAATCAGATTGCTCAAGAGAATCCATAACAACTATATTGTGATAATATTTAATACATTCGTTATCTCATACTAACAAATAATACAATCACACAAGTTATCACAGATTTCTTGTCCTCTCGAACAATACAAATCCGACAACCTAGGTTTTTAGTTGAGTTTCTAGACTTCCTAGCTTGATTGGATATAGCCTGCGATCTAACCTGCAACATACGTTAAAATATTTTTCAATACAAAAGTATTGGCGAGTATACAGGTTTGATATGTATAGCGTAATAGATAAAAGTGTAGCGAATTTCCACATGCATAAACGTAACACACGACATATACACTCACAAAGCTGATACTACCAACTAAGTCCTCGATGCTCGAATATGCGATGGCAAACTAGACCCCGTCAGGCGCAATAGTACTATACTAGTCGTGGTGGGACGTCGCGAGTATAAGCCCTAGCACATATGCAACTAGCATCACGTATATCTATGCATAACAGTTATTCGAAAGTGATAATTCGATTGATTTGATAATTCGTTTGATAAGTTCGATTTGTTATAAACGTATGTTACACCCAAAATGCGATTAAAAAGGGTTCAAGTATACTCACAGTGCGTATTTGGTTTGGATTGGCGGGATTATGTCCAAGAACACCCTGGTTATAGACTGATCACCTGAGCGTTTGGTGGCGCGTTAAATAATAACGGAATACGCGAAAGCGAATGAAAACTAGATTGAGGGCTGGCCCGTTCGGGTGGGTTGTCCGATCGGATGGGCTGTCCGATCGACTGGGCTGGCCGATCGGTTAGCCAGTCCGATCGACTAGCCTGTCCGATCGACTGGCCTCTCCGATCGGCTGGCCCGTCCAGCTGTCTCCGACAACGATTTGGAGATTTTTCGATGGTTTTGCTCGAGACGGTGTTCCTTCATGCTAAACAACTGAAATTCCATCAAGTCCGACCCGTTCTAACGGCCGGGTACCACCCCGTTCCATCAGATCTGGCCGTTCTTGATGGCTTTTCCCATGTTTAACCCGAAATCACACACACTTTGGCTAGGTAACTTAGATTTTGGTGAGATTTATTATAAAACAGGTGAAATTACTTAGATCCGAGCTGTTTAGGGTAAGAATGAGGTCACACTTTGAAGTTCATGTGAACTTATGATGACATCATCTTCAAGACATCTCAAATCCTTAGGAATCACACAACTTCTTGATTAGAAAACATAGATTTAGTCTAGATTTATGTAAAAACGTATGGAAATCATCCAGATCCGAGTCGTTCGTTCATGGGATGACATCACTCTTGAAGTTCATAAGAACTTCATGGTGACATCACCCTAGAATGCCCAAAATCCAGAGATTCCACGGTTAAAAGTGGAGATTTAACAGGTAGAAAGGTGTAGAATTGGTCATAGATCAAGGAAGTACGAGATTTGAGTTGAAAACTTACAAGAATCGCGAGAAATCGAGAGATAAAGGGGTTGGAAGGTCTGTTCGCACGAGAGCAGTCACATCAAGTGTTCTTGATGTGACTGAGGGGTATTTATAGGCAAAGGAGGGGAAAGGAGGTGAAAAGGTGTACTGGATCGGATGGCCCGTTCGATCGGCCGGCCCGTCCGATCGGTTGGTATGTTCGTCCGATCGGCTGACATGTCTGTCCGATCGGCTGGCATGTCTGTCCGATCGGCTGGCATGTCTGTCCGATCGGCTGACATGTCTGTCCGATCGGTTGGCATGTCTTGTCCGATCGGTTGGACATGTCTTGTCCGATCGGTTCGTGTCTCAGCATTTGGATCTTGTGCGTTGCGCGTTGCGATGATTTTGAGCACACATTTTCATTCATATTTATTTATTTATTATAACTAATCACAAACGGGTCGTATATACGTATTCGTATTCCAAGTTTCGATATAACAATCGGTTTTCGTTTCGAGTATGCGATTATTAGCGACGTTTAACAGCCATCAAGGAGGGTAGTATAGGTCCTTTCTCGATGTCATCGTGAACGTTATTGTGTGTTGTGCCACAATGACTGACGGGGTACCATTCACTCGTATTGTCATCATCGTCACGACGACTAGAGCTATAGCACTCACCCGAGAGTCTTTGTTAGCGTTAATTGCATGCGTTCGACACATCTCGGCCACTGAGGAGGGTAGAATAAGTCCTCACTCAATGCCTCCGTGAGTGTTAGTGTTTGTGATAATAGTGTATTGCGAAAATATGCGATTTATCCTTCGAATAGCGATGTATGCGATATAGTCACATTATGATCCGAATCTCTGGTGCTAGGCGTAACGAGTATATCGAGTAGTAACAACACACGAATGTGCGGGTTGTTACACCGGCGCCAAGGAGCCGAACGTGTCAAACGCCAGGGGGACAAAGGCATGCTCATTATCCTCACAAGCTTTCGCGTGCTTTTCCACCTTCTTTGACTCTGCTTTCAGTACCGCTTGCCCCGCCACAAACCCATTTCCCCGGAACCCGGCTAGTGGGGATACACCTGTGAGATCGACACAAGCATGTTTCCCGCCCTCCTAACCAAAAACTAGCACGTCAGCTGGGCGTAGGGTGGATCTCCCCTCCGACGGGTCTGTAAGAAAATTAACCGGAGCCTCTTTCTTCGCCGAGATCCCTGCTCGTCTGAGAATATCCATTAACGCATCTCGCACAAAGTCATGGCGATACTTAAACCCCGACAACTCTCTACAGTGTAACGCATGCTCCCCGTATTTATCCAGGCATGCTTTACGGCAGACTGGGTAAGTTTCATCATCCGGGAACATGGGGATCATCAAACGGTACTTAAGGATTGACGGGTACTCCACCGCTGACATACGTTGACCCAAACCTTCAATAGGAATAACAGTTAAGAAATCCTGAGCGTGAGTCCTCTGTAGGCATTCAATGACGGCTTTCTGGCGGGGTGACAAATGGAAATCTTCTCCCAAACTTTGTGCGATTCGACAACAAAGGGCATTCGCCAAAGTTTTCTGTGGCTTTTTGGGGGCGGTGTCCTTGTTAGAGAAACCGCCGAGATCAAAGTTAGGTAGAGATTCATGCAAGCGCTCCAAGGCGCTGGCATAATCCAGATCAGTGTTAGCAACCCCACTGTTACGTAAGATGTGGTCCTGCAACTCCCAAGATTGAGACCTGGAAGCCACAAAGGCATATGCTTTACGAAATTATGAAAACAACCGTATGAGTTTTTTATTTAATTTCCAATAATATCAACCAATGACATGCCACCGTGTCTCAACACCCTGCGCGCGCGACGCATTAGGCAAAATCTACGATGCTAATTTTCTCGGCTACCGCGAATCTATGGACTAAAATCTCCTACGCCAAAGAGTTTGTTCCGCCAATGGGATCCAATTCACTACTCCATTTTGAATCTCTTGCAGGTGTTGTTACATTATCATGTGCCAGATTAAAATCTATTGCGCCAAATGACACATGTTGTGCCATAGTTTATTGGTAAATTTTATAATTTTCCCTTTTTCAGCCAATGAATATATATTTATGAGCAAATTACTTTTTGAGTCTCTGTGTTTTAGTGGTTTTAACCACCTGAATCCGAAATCAAAAAGTTTAGCGTCCTGAATCCCTAATCGCTCATTTTATAACGTTTTGAGTCCAATTTTGTTAAAAAAAATTGAATTCAAAAGGTTAAAATTTGGACTCAAAAAGTTATAAAAAAACGTCTAAGGACTCAAGGTGTTAAACATTTTAATTTTGTACTCAAGATGATTAAAATCATTAAAACATAGGACTATATTTTTATTTGAGTAAACTGCAATTTTACACCCTGAGGTTAGGTGTCATTGGCACTCCTACCCCCCTAAGGAAATAATTGCAAAATTACACCCCACTGTTTGACCTTATTTCGCACTTTTACCCCCCGCCGTCAAATTGAGTTAACAGTCAACTGAGTAACATAAAAGTCAAAGGGTAAAATTGTCCTTTCACTCTTATCTAAAGCTTCTTGGATAAACTAAACCCTATAAGTAACATGTCCACGCACAATTACCCCCCCACCTTCCCACCATCGAGCTCTCACCTTCTTCTCCGATCACAACCACAGGCGATCACAACCACCATCTTCTCCGATCACAACCACAGGCGATCACAACCACCATCTTCTCCGATCACAACCACCATCGATCCACCATACACCGGCGACTTCATCTTCTCCGATCACAACCACCATCTTCTCCGATCACAACCACAGGCGATCCACCATCTTCTCCGATCACAACCACCATCGATCAGTCGAAATGCCGGTCTTCTTTTGGCTACTCCGCTATATCATCCGCCACACGAAAGGTATAATATGCCAATGTTAGTTAATCAGGGTCAGATTTAGTCATTATCATGTTATACACAGGGGTTAGGGTCTGATTTGGTTAATGTTGGTTTTTTTACAGTTGACCTGACGATGAGCTTATCAAGCTCATCTATGGTGTTCCACCTGGTGGTCTCTGTGTTTGGGAGGCCTGTCCTCAACTTCCATCTACCACCGGAGAGTTGAGCGGATGTTTAGTCTAGTAGTTATTAGGCTTTTGTGTAATATGTAGGTTAACTTAACTTAATCTAAGCTTTTGTGTAATATGTAGGTTAACCTAAGGTCACTTATTTAGCTTTTGTCTAAAAGCTTTTGGGTATTTTGTTTGATCAAAATTAGGTTGTTGACGTTATGTTTGATTATGTTTGATCAAAAAAGCTTTTGGGTAATGCATACAATCTCCTATATCCTCTGTGTTAAAATGCATACATTCAGGTTGATTATGCATTTGCAGCTTGTTTAGTAACCTGAATGTTCTAAAATGATAGTTTCCTTGGTTGATCACACTGAATTTTCTGAAAGTTGGGCATGAAATCTGTTTGATTATGCATTTGCAGGTTGATTATGCATTTGCAGCCTGCAATGAGGCCTTTGCAGTTTGGGCATAATCATGTTTGATTATGTTTGATCATGTTTGATCACACAGTAACTGAACAACATATTATTCAATCAAATTGCAATCTACCTCCTGTGGCATTCCATTTAAGATTAACATAAAAGGGTAACCTTGGAAATTACCAAATACTACTCGTATCCACCTTTTCCTCCTGTTGTGTCCTCTAGTTCAGCTATATATAGCCTCAATGGCACTCCTAGTTCCTAAAACCAAACCACTTACCATAAAAACATCTTACAGTTATCCAGCAGAGAAAATGGCCATTGTCACAAGATTGGTGAAAGATAGAGCAGTGGTTATATTCAGCAAGAGTTCTTGCTGTATATGCCACAACATTAAGACGCTAATATGTAGCTTTGGGGCAAACCCAACTGTTTATAGGCTTAGGGTGTAAGCCAAGTGTCCCAGCTGTTTTTATAGGACAGGAGCTCGTTGGTGGATCCAATGAGATCATGAGTCTGCATCTCAAAGGAATGCTGGTCCTTCAGTTGTATGCAATGAGTCCTTCAGTTTGGGCATAATCATGTATACACTCATTATGTTGACCTGGTTGATCATGTATACACTCATTAAAATGACCTGGTTGATCATGTATACACTCATGTGCATACACTTATGGTCACAGTTTGGGCATATTCATGTGCATACACTTATGTGCTGCAAATTGTGCCATACTCAAAGTTCACATTAGCAGCACACTTATGTGCTCCAAATTGTGCAGCACACTCAACAGTGGCTTAATCAGATTCTGAATGTATACACTCATTATGTTGACATTGCAGGTATGATTGTATGCATTCCCACTGGTTGAACAGGTATTTGCTTGTTGGTGTGAACACCTTATAGAAATAGGTATGATTGTTACGTTTCAGATTTTTTAACAGGTATGATTGTTACGTTTCAGGTATTTGCTTGTTAGGTTTTAGATCAAAGAACAGCTATTTGATTTTGGCGGGAAGGGTTTTGTAAATTTCAGGGGGTAATGTTGTGTGTTATCACAAAGTACAGGGGGTAATAGAAAAGGACAAATTAGTAATTTACCAGTGGGGGTAATTGTGCGACTTAACAGGAATGTTGGGGGGTAAAATGGAAGGGTAATATAGTCATTTCAACTTAGACTTAACAGTTCTGTTACTCAATTTGACGGCGGGGGGTAAAAGTGCGAAATAAGGTCAAACAGTGGGGTGTAATTTTGCAATTATTTCCTTAGGGGGGATAGGAGTGCCAATGACACCTAACCTCAAGGTGTAAAATTGCAGTTTACTCTTTTTATTTTTAACAGGGATAAAATTTCGGTTGTCGTACAAAACGGGCGCATATTCTTGTCCGTTTGTGATTAGCGTACACTTATAATTTAACCTAGTCTTCTTTCTTGTAAACAACGGTGATCGGTCGCAATCGCATAAACCCCTAAACCCAATATTCCTGGGGTTTAAACTTTAAACTGTAACGCACAACCCAAGTTCTTCCGTCATTTTCAATTTCAATCATCAACAAAAAAACGAATAAAGTGTTGTTACCGCACAAATGCTTGTTTTGTGAAATGGGTTGAAGACCCAAATCACTTAACACCAATTACAGAATGAAAGAAACCAAATTCTGTGAAGAATTTTCGCCCAAATATTATGGGATTTGCGCCATTGGAGGAATGCTTAGTGCTGGAGCAACACATGTTGCAATTACTCCACTTGATGTTCTTAAAGTTAACATGCAGGTTTCTACTTCATGATAAATTTATGCATTTTATTTATGTGGGATTTTTTTTATTCTTCTTTGAATTTCAGTTTAGTAGTTGGTGAATTTTATATACGTTTGAGCTTGGTTAATTTAAGAACTTTTGCATGTTATGATGATTTTGTTATTATTCTTTAAATTTTAAGTCACTGTTCATGATCCTAAAATGTTTGGGCATATATAGCTTTAACTTGGGGGATTTTGATACCAAAAATGAGTACCGGTACCGAAAGTGCTCGGTACGTTACGGTATTTGAAGGTAAAAGGTGGGCAAAATACCGTACCATATCGAACGGGTACCGAACCGAAAGTATCGATCTCGAAAAACGTCAAAAATGGTACCGAATTGATACCGAAATTCGATTGGTACGGTACGGTACGGTTTGGTACCAGTATTTTCGTTACCCAGTACTGATTGCTCATCCCTAGTTTTGATGTCATTAGCTAATCCTCGAATTTAATTTTGATGGGAATTGTTTGCCGTGTGTTTATTGTACGCAATCTATGTGTATACAGAGGAGTGTTCATTTCAGAACCAATTATATGTTGCTACGGAATAAAATGCATTTGTACCTATTATTGGAAGTTGTAGAAGTGAGTACATAAACGTCTCGTGTATCACATTTAAAGTAATATGTACAAGTGAATTATGTGGTTCTCAACACAATATTGGTTCTGAAACGAATGTGTCCCTGTGTATCTAACTATCTCTATGTGCATAATGCACATGTGCGCTCAACAAAATAACTGGTTTAAAATAGGGATGAGTATTTGGTACCGGGTACCGGTACCGAACCGTACCGGGTATATTCGGTACTGGTACCGGGTCCCATTTTCTTCGTTTTTCGGTACCGGTATGGTACCGTACCGGTATTTACGGGTAAAACACCGGTAAGTACCGGTACCGAACCGGTGTATTCGGTACCAGTACCACTTTTCCCTGATTTTTGGTACCGGTACTGGTTCGGTACCGAACGGCTACCGTGCTCATCCCTAGTTTAAAATAGAGAACCCCGAGAACCACATAAGCGGTTGTACTTTGTGCTTGTTACATATAGTGGGAGAAAGATATAAGGAGGCAGTTATGTGGTTACATAAACAGCACACCACCTTATGTATCATAGCTAATGCTATATATATGTGTGTGTGTGTGGTTCTCACAAATTTCTATTTAAACCTGGTTATGTATCGAACGACACTCTGTATTGAAAACATTTATTCAACTTCTGTCACAATGTTGTATTGAATCTTTGATTGTAATGTTTCGGACTTTAGGTGAATCCGGTTAAGTATAGTAGCATTTGCACAAGCTTTACGACTCTACTGAGAGAGGGCGGGGTTTCAGCTTTCAGGAGAGGGTGGACGGGGAAATTCTTTGGATACGGTGTTCAAGGAGCTTGCAGATTCGGTCTTTATGAGTACATGAATAAGATTTACTCCAACAATTTAAAAGAACAAAACAAGAGCCTAATCTTTTTCCTCAGCAGTGCAACTGCTGAAGTGATTGCTAATGTGGCTCTTTGTCCTTTTGAGGCCATCAAGGTTCGTGTTCAAGCTCAACCCCATTTTGCAAAGGGTCTAGGAGACGGGTTCCCAAAGTTATATGCATCAGAAGGTCTTCGTGGGTATGAATTTTTTTAACTTTCATGTTCCTAGAGGGCTGTTTGGATTCACCTTTTAGACATCCGAAACGTTGGTAATATTTATGGGTGGCAATTATGTTGGGTTGTCAGGTTGAATTGTTGAAAAGGAACACGACCCGTATATTTATTCGTGGGTCAAAGATATCAACCCTAATCTGGACACACATAAAATCGTGTAACCCGGATAAAACGCGTTTAACCCATTTATCTAACGAGTCAAACGGGTTGTAATCAAGTTGTTAACATGTTAAATGGGTTGGCGGGTTAAAATAAATTGGCTACAGGTTAACGGATCAACTTGTTAATTAAATGGTTGACAGGTCGACCTGATTAAGTAAGCGGGTTAAATAGGTGAAGCCAAACACAACCCTTTTTAAATTAAACATGTCAACCAAAATACAACCCGTTAATTGGATGCTATGCAGTTAATGTCGGTGATATATCGGCTATCGGTCCCCATGTAAAATATTGGTAACGATATCATCGGCGATATTGACCGATATTTGACCAATATATCACTGAATTGTTAGTGTAAAATTGCTATATATAAATAAATTCTGCATGATATTAAAATTACCGATGTCCCACCGATATCTCATCGAGATAACCTATATATCAAACATTGGTCCTTACCAATATCCGATATTTTACAGCATTAACTGCATAGATTGGATGGGTAGATATGACAATCCAAAACTTAATTTTTTTTCAAGTCTTGTTTCAGGACATGTCAAGAATTGTCACCCTAGTTTTATTAAGTAGATTATATCATTTTCACCATCCAGTTTAACATAATCACGTTCGGAACACACATCCAAACACTTATTTACCTTTAAACTATCAGTAAGCTAACCATACCAATTCTTTGCAGCTTTTACAAAGGGCTCGTTCCACTCTGGGGTCGTAACTTGCCATGTAATCCAACGCTATCATACGATCAAGTATTACCGACTAAAATAGCATCTTTGTGCGTAATTCTTCCTGATGTTTTTGATTCTTTTGGGCAGTTTCCATGATCATGTTTTCTACTTTCGAGCACTCCGTCGATTTTCTTTACCGTAACGCAATTCAAAGAAAAAAGGAAGATTGTTCGATCACACAACAACTCGGGGTTACATGTTTAGCTGGATACGCAGCTGGATCTACCGGGAGCATTATTTCAAATCCTGCAGACAATATTGTCGCCTCTCTCAATAACTATAAAACTAACAGTCTGAAGATGGTACTTTAAATTTTTTACTTGTTTATTTTTATTTTCTTATTTTCATTCGATTGGTTGTTTCTTGAAATGTAAGCAGGCCGTGAAGAAAATCGGGTTGCGGAATTTATTTACTCGAAGCCTTCCGATCAGGATCATGCTTGTCGGGCCGGTTGTGACTTTACAGTGGCTGCTCTTTGACACCATTAAGGTGTTAAGTGGCTTGTAAGTAAAGTTATTGGATATAATAACATCATTCATATTCAAGATGAATATGTGTATGATTATTGATTAGATTATCAAACTATCTGATCCAACTAGATATTTAATGTAAATTCTTGCAGACCAACAAGTGGTCACATTACAACCGAAGTAGAAGTTACCCGCGCCAAGATACAACCCACTTAACCAAACTCTTGTTGGCGGTTCATGCTTGCAACAAGTTAACCATGTGTTTTGCTCGGTTTGGTTTGGTTTGGTTTCTCGTACAAGTCTGAAATGTTTCATTTCATTAGGATGTCTCGGCTTTCGAGTATGATCATGGTATGTTCATCGTCTTCTTTCCCTTTTCGTGTCTATAGCTTTTACCTACGGTTGTGTACGGTTTGGTTTGTTTTTACCCTATAAGCCGAACCATAGCAGCAGGTTTCAGGTATTGGAAATCTAAAATGACCGACGGTTATTGTTGGTTTTTGATTAATTGTATAAAATAGTTCAGTTAACAGACCACTAGGTCTTATTTTTGTGTTTGGTCTAATTGGAAGTTTAATACAGAGTTCAACTTTAACGAATATAGAACATTTTAGATGCATATGTGAGCTTAGATTATGTACTCTTAACTAAGTTTATTCATGTTTATATGTGGTTTAAATTGAATGTGAATTACTATTTGTTTTATCATTGTAATTAGTGTTGTCTCACATATGAATGTATACAATTGGTTATTATTTGATTCTTCGTTCATATGTAAACTCGAGTTTTAAATACGAATAAAATCAAAATTTTTTGAATTGGGCATAAAATTTGAATACGAGTTCGAATCGAATGAGTCAAATCTAAATCGAATTTGAATTCAAGTAAAAAATAAATAAATATTCGAAAGTTGGTTATTCGATTCATTAAACACCCCTATTGGGTTAATGTTGCCTTGCTATTATGATGATTATCTAGTTTTTTAAACCGGGTCTGGGTTTGGTCAACAAAGTCAAGAACCGGGTGGGGTAGGAACCGGTTCCAGTTACGTTCGGGTTTTTGACCGGTTTGGCCTGTTTTTTTTTCCGGGTTTTGGCCGGTTCGGGTCCGGGTCTTGACCGGGTAGAGGTGGAACCAGGTCTGGTGGTTCTGGTTCGGTTCCTTTTTCTAAGCCCGGGTTAGGACCTGGTGTGTACCCGCGGGTCGGGTAGGGTAGGAACCGGTACCGGTTGGGTTCGGAACCGGGTTTTTTTTGCGTCTCTACCCACAAGTCAACAACCAAGAGGTGCTTCCCTCTTTCTCTAAATCTCTCTATGCTATTATACACATGCATATTATCTTCAATGTGGCATCGACTAACTTGAGAGTTGGAGTGTCTACGAGCCTTTAAGCCCGTGGACCCTATAAAGGGTTTCTTGTTGCTGTTTGTATTGAGACATGAGAAAAAGGAAAACGACACGACATACACACCAACACCGATTAGCCGGGGTTGTCTTCTCCTAGCATTGCTATCTGTGTCCTTGTCACCAACAGTGCGGTTTTTGGTAGCAACAATCCGTGAACGCATAGCTTGTAATATAGTCCTTGTATTGTATACCACTATCGAACAAGGTTCAACTATATGTGACTCATGGTTTCTTCTTTAAAGTAGCATGTAATATAGTCCACGTATACCAACGGCGTGGTTTTGTAATATAGTCCCCTCGATAACTTATACATATTATTAGCAATCTAATCATACCCTTAATTTACACCACTGTCCACTGTGGGACTTGAACCCTTGAGTTCATGAGGAGGGACACTATTTACACACCTTGGTACCACTACGACACAGGCCCTTTGGTCGATAACTTTTACATAACCGAACGACCATAAACCAATTGAAATCCAAATAAGATCGTCTACTTGCTGCATTCTTGACTGGTCGCAATCCTAACCCATTATATATAATCCCTAAAAAATTTCCCCTAGAATTTCCACACCAAGTAAAAAACCTTAAACAAACAGAAGAAAATTTTGTAATTAACCATAGTACCAAACTATCTTAGAGAAAATGAAGCAAACCAGGAATACAAATGTAAAATAAAGACATCAGTTATCAGCCATCCTAAGGTAACATTACACACTGAGAAACATTCTGACAAGTGACAACACACAGCCACATTTCCTAATAAACATGCATGTCTTCAAATCTGTCTCCAAAGCATATCAGCAATGTCCTGTGGGTAACTGTTACTGCTCTGGCCAACAGGGCTCCAGGGGACCCGGCTCGAAGACTCACTCATGCTTCCAGACACCGGGTTTGCTGGAGCGTTCACAACTTCTGCTTCACTGCTACCTCTTGCTTTTGACTGTTTTCTGCTTGATGGATCAAAACTACCAATAAACACCTGTTTAAACCGTGAAACAACCATTGCAGGTATTAGCGATGTATCCTTATCTATATTAGATTTTATCATACATATTTTATCACATCTCTGACTTGTTTTATGAACACCTATTTGTTAAGGAGTTTCTTAACATTTATTTTCTTGTATTATCGTTATTATAAAAAAAAAAAAAAAACCTACTGAACTATAATGAACACAAAAACTTTCATGATTCAACACCAATATTGTATTCTATTTTTTTTGTTTGTTTATGTAATTTCAATTTCTTTCATGGTCCAAAATCATCTAACGATTCTGAAGACCAAAGATCCACTGAAACCAACTGTGGGAACAAGATGACCTTATCGTGTTTTCGTGGCTTATTAAAGAATATCGAACCTGCCATGGCAGGAATGTCTACATGTCTACAGTTAACAAAGGATGAAGATGGGAAAGATATTGACCCAACTGTGTATCGAAAGATTATAGGCATTACGCAGCCTTCTCTATCAATCCACACTCCGCCAGACTTGAGTTATGCTGTAGGAGCTGTGAGCAGATTTATGCAGTCCCCAAAACATAGTCATTATGCAGCAGTTAAGCAGATTTTAAGGTATGTTTGTAGACCAACAGCTTATGGACTGAATTATCAAAAGGGTGGAGATGGCAAACTGCTCAGCTACAGTGACAACAGTTATGGGAGTGGCTGATGTCGATGACCGACAAAGCTAGTATGGCTTTTTATTACTCAAACAATTTAATCACATAGTCATCATAGAAACAGAAAACGGTGGTACTCGATTCTTGCAAAGCTTTCATGGCCGCAACTTCGACTGCTTGTTATTGGATAATCTTGAAGATTATATTGTATTCGTTTTGTATATCTTTTAATCAAAGAATCCTCTCATTGTGAGGTTGAACCATAATTCCTTACATGGTATCAGCCATATTCCTCTAAACCATAAAACATCCGTTCTGCTGCTGCTGCTGCTGCTGCTGCTGCTGCTGCTGCTGCTGCTGCTGCTGCTGCTGCTGCTGCTGCTGCTGCTGCTGCTGCTGCTGCTGCTGCTGCTGCTGCTGCTGCTGCTGCTGCTGCTGCTGCTGCTGCTGCTGCTGCTGCTGCTGCTGCTGCTGCTGCTGCTGCTGCTGCTGCTGCTGCTGCTGCTGCTGCTGCTGCTGCTGCTGCTGCTGCTGCTGCTGCTGCTGCTGCTGCTGCTGCTGCTGCTGCTGCTGCTGCTGCTGCTGCTGCTGCTGCTGCTGCTGCTGCTGCTGCTGCTGCTGCTGCTGCTGCTGCTGCTGCTGCTGCTGCTGCTGCTGCTGCTGCTGCTGCTGCTGCTGCTGCTGCTGCTGCTGCTGCTGCTGCTGCTGCTGCTGCTGCTGCTGCTGCTGCTGCTGCTGCTGCTGCTGCTGCTGCTGCTGCTGCTGCTGCTGCTGCTGCTGCTGCTGCTGCTGCTGCTGCTGCTGCTGCTGCTGCTGCTGCTGCTGCTGCTGCTGCTGCTGCTGCTGCTGCTGCTGCTGCTGCTGCTGCTGCTGCTGCTGCTGCTGCTGCTGCTGCTGCTGCTGCTGCTGCTGCTGCTGCTGCTGCTGCTGCTGCTGCTGCTGCTGCTGCTGCTGCTGCTGCTGCTGCTGCTGCTGCTGCTGCTGCTGCTGCTGCTGCTGCTGCTGCTGCTGCTGCTGCTGCTGCTGCTGCTGCTGCTGCTGCTGCTGCTGCTGCTGCTGCTGCTGCTGCTGCTGCTGCTGCTGCTGCTGCTGCTGCTGCTGCTGCTGCTGCTGCTGCTGCTGCTGCTGCTGCTGCTGCTGCTGCTGCTGCTGCTGCTGCTGCTGCTGCTGCTGCTGCTGCTGCTGCTGCTGCTGCTGCTGCTGCTGCTGCTGCTGCTGCTGCTGCTGCTGCTGCTGCTGCTGCTGCTGCTGCTGCTGCTGCTGCTGCTGCTGCTGCTGCTGTGCTGATGATGAACACCCTCCTTCACATGATTCCTCTTAAACTCTCCTCTACTAATTACCTAACATGGCGCAGTCAAATTAAATCCCTCTTCTCCTATCAGCAGCTTCTCGGCCATCTCGATGGCACCTCTTCTCAGCTGTCGGCCACTATTACTGTTGACAACAAGGTTGTTGCCAACCTTGACCTCGCTACCTGGACAGACAAGGATCAAAAGGCAGTCATTCTTCTTAATTTTTCCCTCTCCGAGGAAAGCTGCCGGTGAAGTTCTTGGTTTATCAACTGCCAGAGAGATCTTGACAACTCTTGAAAATGCGTACAGCAACGCCTCCATTGAGCGTGTTCACTCACTTCGTGACACTCTACGCAAATTGACTAAAGGTACTTCTACAGTTGCTGAGTTTGGTAGAAATTTTAAGTCTTATTGTCATAGTTATTAAAGGCATTAGGCGCACTCAAGGCGCACAGGCCTCGCCTGGGCCTAGGCGCAAAGCGCAAAAAAAGCGAGAGCCTGAGAAAAATAAAGCGCATAACGAAAAATTTAAAAATATATTATGTAATAGAAAAAGAATACTATTCTTCAAATAAAATAAACAAAGTCTCTTATGTAACACTTTATATCATCTAATTAGTACCAAAATATTAGTGTATTAGTGTTATAAAGTAGTTTTCCTTAAATAAAAGTAGAAATCTGGCTAGAAACTTTTTAGAATGTAGAGAATTTGGCCGGAAGCACTCCGGAATCTAGGAATCTCGCCGGAATGTGTGCCTGACCATCACCTGGAGAATTAAAGCGCAATTTTCTCGACTGAAAGCGCAACTGCCTCGCCTAGCCTGAAAAATGGGCCTAGGCGCAAGAGGCGATGGCTTTTAACAACTATGCTTATTGTGATCAGTTGGCTGCTATTGAAAAATGGGCCTAGGCGCAAGAGACAGACAAACTTCATTTGTTTCTTTGTGGTCTCGGTGCATTGTTTGAAACATTTTATATGGCTATTCGGGCTGCTACTCCATCTCCAGCATTCAAGGATCTCCTTTCCAAAGCCAAAAGCCATGAGATGTTTCTCAAATCCTTACATTGAACTACTTCTGCTGTTGCTTTTAATTAAGGTCTTTCAATCAGATGGTGGTTCTGAATTTGTTAACCATAGTGTTCGTAAGATTTTGGAAGAAAATGGTATGTTTCATCGACTTTCTTGTCTGTATACCCCGCAGCAAAATGGTCGGGCAAAAAGAAAGCATCACCATATTGTTGAAACAGGCCTTGCTGTGTTATTTAACGCCCATGTACCGGCCTCTTATTGGTCTGTTGCATTTTTCTTCAGCAACTTTCATTATGGTCAGGCTCCATACTATGTGAATTTTCGAGCATTAATTTGGTTGTCAAGTTTTTCCCTATTTAAGGGATTACTCTCCACATAAACTTGCACCTAGAAGCATCCCATGTGTTTTTATCGGCTACAGTCCACAATTCAAGGGTTATAGGTGCCTTGATCCAACAACCTCGTGTTTACATTACGAGACATACTCGTTTCAACGAAACTGTTTTTCCTTTCACAAGACACTTGGCTTCTATAGACACTTCCACCTTAGAATTGTCAAGCTTTCATGAAGAATTTCCTGGCCTAGCTTATCTACTGCTAAAACAAATTCGGTTCCACCTTACCCTCCTGGTGCCCCATGTACTCTTTGCAAGTCCACTCATGTGGACTTTCAGGCCACAAATGGGTCTGACCAGAATCCACCTCACACACCTCCAACGCTGCTTACGCCCACCGACCAGCCCGCCTACTACCCTACATACCAGCCCACCTCCCACACCGCCTAACAGCCCACACGCCACCCGCCAACCAGCTCACATACTGCACCAGCCCATGCCACTTCTTCAAGCCCAATAAACCAATCCTCTGGCCCACCCGTTCAGCCCTCACCCGCCACCCAATAATCAACACCCTATGGTTACAAGAGCTAAGGCTGGCATCTTTAAACCCAAACACATAGCTAATTTTGCCACCTTAACTACGCATACGCTTCATAGGGATCTTTATGCTGAAACGCTACCACGGGGTTTAAAACAACCACTAAAAGTCCAAATTGGATGGTGGCCATGCATGATGAAGTTGAAGCATTACGGCACAACCATACACAGTCTATAGTTCCTGGCCCATCCAATGTAAATGTTGTAAGTTCCAAGTGGGTCTATCGTATCAAATATCGTTCTGATGGTTCTATTGAACGGTATAAGGCTCGCTTAGTTGCGCAGGGCTATACTTAGGTACCGGGGCTTGATTATTCATATACTTTCAGTCCGGTTGTTAAAGCATTCACAGTTCGAATTGTGCTCTCTCTTGCGGTCCAATGGTTCTTACATCAACTGGATGTGAATCAATGGGCATTTAACTGAAACAGTTTTGCTGATTCAGCTTTTCCTAACCTCCAGGTTATGCTTATGCTGATTCAACTTTTCCCAATCATGTTTGCAAGTTATCTAAGGCTCTCTATGGATTAAAAAAGGCTCCTAGTGCTTGGTTCCAACGCCTTAGTTCCTTTCTTCTTGCCTTTGGGTTTTAATGCAATCGTGCAGACACTTCTCTGTTTGTCTACCGGCATGGCTCCCATCTTACGTATCTTCTTGTGTATGTTGATGATCTTATTCTTACCGACAATCATGAAGATACTATTATTGCTTTTATTTCTCATCTTAATTGAGAGTTTGCCATTAAAGATCTTGGAAATCTTAGTTATTTTTTGGGTCTTAAAGTTGCCTACACGGGCAACGGGTTGTTTTTGTCTCAGTCTAGATATGCATGCCACCGATATCCTTACTCGAGCCGATTTGCTTGAATCTAAACCGGTAAGCACTCCTCTTGCCCCGCATGAATCATTTACTTCAGATGGACCCTTATTTGTAGGTGTTACTCTCTATCGATCTATGGTGGGTGCTCTTCAGTATTTGACCATCACGCGCCCTAACTTGTCCTATGCTGTGAATCAAGTGAGTCAGCTTCTAACTATTGAATAAAATTGATTACATTCGGCTATTTTGTTCTTTGGATAATTGGTGTAAATTCAATATTGTGTACCTCTTACTGGTTCAACACTTAATGGCTCTTAATGGTTCAGACCTCTTACTGGTTCAGCACTTAACCATTCAGAAGTTACCAAACAGCCCCTAAAATGTTGTAATGGTTTCTGGTGCTTGGCCTGCAGTTTTGTAGGTTTTCTAGTTGTTTAATAAAATTTTCCTTTAAAAAAAGAAAAATATTCATCATATCCTCAGTCAATCAGTCTCCATTTGCACAACTGTACATAATACATTAAGGATAGCCTTTATTGTGTTTTCTTTTATTTTTTATTGCAAGTCTGTATTTATAATCTTTCCTTGTACCTTTGTTTAGATGAATCAATATACAAGAATTTTATCATAGAAATTTTATCTCTTTCTTATTTTATGAACACTTATTGGTTAAGAGTTTTTAGCATTTATTTTCTTGTATCATCTCTGTTATATAAAGAGATAGTTTGAACAAACATTCAACACCAATATTGGATTGTATATTTTTACTCAATCTCTATCAACAGGGTTTGGTGGTGCTTGGTCCAGAGCACAAAAAAAGGGCGGACAAACCTGAACCGGTGATGCAGCGGTTAGAACCCCAGCCACGTTGCCACCTAACGCGTAACCATCTGGGCCAGCGAGTACCACAGTTAATCCACATATTCTGCTACGTTGCTTGTCGTTCTCAGGCACTATAAATGTACCAGAAAGAGAGAGCATCTCAAATCGTCCCTATACATGTAATGTACAAGTAATAAATAACGACGATCAAAGTGGATGCATGACCTTGATTTTGCATAACACGCGTAATTAATCTTTGATATGGTTATAGAGCAATATCAGACATGTAAAAATGACTACTTTCGTGATCTTCCAAAAAATAAATGCATTCGAAATGAGTTCCAATGAATGTTAACGCATACCTCATAGGTGACAGTTCCGCCAATTGTTGCCTGTTGTTCAAGTATCACCTTTGATATGACACCAGTCGCTGAAAGAATGCACAGAGCTCTTGTACTATTCTGGGATGCCCATACAAGTTTTTTCACTATATCCTGTATATAAAAAAGCTAGGAGTATTAAAAAATATCCATGAATAGAATTAAGAATAAAACTCACTTAAACCAAAAAGAGTAGAGAATCATGAAAATAGTCGTTTTTGAAGTGTGTCATACCACTATGATCAAAGTTGAACAATTTCTCACATAAAACCATAAGATACATGAATCTTGGGTCGTGGGCGTATATACCTTACTCGCAATATTTTTATTTTGCACAAATTATCTTTACTTGGCAAGTTTTTTGGTGAAATATAAAAATTATTTTATAAAAAAAAAAACTATGAATAGAATGATGAACAAAATTCTCATAAACCACAAAAAGAGTAGAGAATCATGAAAGTAGCTGTTTTTTCAAGTATGTGATACCACTATGGTCACATCCAAACAATTTCCACATAAAGGCATAAGATACGTGAATCTTTGATCGCGTATACACCTTACTCGTCTAACCCTAAATATTTTCAGTTTTTACAACTATGAACAAGAAAGTAGCCGTTTTCAAGCTTGTGAAACCACTATGGTCACATTTGAACAATTTCTGGCATAAAGCTATAAGATACGTGAATCTTTGGTCATGTATATACCTTACTCGACAGACCGTAAATATTTTTTAGTTTGTACAACTATAAATCGAATTAAGAACAAAACTCATATAAACCAAATAGAGTACAAAATCATAAAAGTAGCCATTTTTCAAGTGTGTGATACCACTATGGTCATATTCGAACGATTTCACACATAAAGCCATAAAATACATGAACCTTTGGTTGTGTGTATAGCTAACTCGCCTAACTCTCAATGTCTTCATTTTATACAACTATGGATATAACTCGCCTAAACCAAAAAGTGTGTGATACCACTATGATCACATTCGAACAATTTCCCACGTTAAGGCATAATATAAATAAATCTTTGGTCTTGTATATACCTTAATCACCTAACCCTAGATATTTTCATTTTGTACAACTAGAATAGAATTTAGAATAAAACTCACATAAACCAAAAAGAGTAGCTAGAGAATCACCAAAGTAGCCGTTTTTCATGTGTGTGATACCACTATCGTCACATTCGAACAATTTCCCACATAAAGCCATAAGATAAATGAATCTTTGGTCGCGTATATACCTTACTCGCCTAACCCTCAATATTTTCATTTTGTACAACTACGAATATAATTAAGAATAAAACTCACATAAACCAAAAAGAACACAGTATAATGAAAATTTTCAACTGTGCGATACTACTATGGTCACATTAGAAAAATTTCCCACATAAGGCCATAGGATACATGAATATTTGGTCGCGTATATACCTTATCAGCCCGACCCTAATTTTTTTCATTTTGTACAACTATGAATAGAATTTAGAACAAAACTCACACCAAAAAGAGTAGGAGAGTCATGAAAGTAGCCATTTTTCAAGTGTGTGATTTCACTATGGTTACATTCAAACACTTTCCCACATAAAGCCATAAGATACATGATTCTTTAGTTGTGTATATACCTTACTCGCCTAACCCTAAATATTTTCACTTTGTAAAGCATACTTAAATCAACACACAAATGCTAAAAATATTCACAAATTAAATACACATTCAAGTCCTATATGGTATATGGTGCCACATATCACATTAATTTAAGTAATTGTTAACAATGAGAAAAAATCATATGTTATATTCATGCCTAAACGTATAACCCATCGAGAAAGATGATTAATTTCTTGCTTTTCTTCTAAAAGATAAGACATTGTCTATCGCTTTTGAGGCGGAGGAAATCCATGGCCAATCTGGAAGAGAGGGAAGAGGGGCGGGTCTAATGTGGCGAGGAGAGAGGGTGAGTGAAATCCATCAAAACAGGCCGGTAAGAGCCAGGAATGTGGGAGGGGAAGGGAGAGCGAGGGAGGCTCGCCCATTGAATTTTCTTTCGGGCAAGCTAGTGAGAGGGATAGGGGGCGCCGACGAGAACATGGAGATGGTCTAGATATAATGAAACATTAAAACAATACCAATCAAGATCAACCTATGAAACAAGATTAATTTTTTTTACCAAATAGAGCCCACCAAGAATAAAACACGAATGTATCTACATTTTCACACTCTAAAAGAACATAATATCCAACATTCAAATTTCCTAAATTCA
This sequence comes from Helianthus tuberosus, assembly GCA_030545235.1. NCBI lineage: Eukaryota > Viridiplantae > Streptophyta > Magnoliopsida > Asterales > Asteraceae > Helianthus > Helianthus tuberosus. The sequence goes on along the minus strand of CM060387.1, from coordinate 114,376,242 downwards.
TAGAGAAGTATCACAATGTACCTCTCCAGCTTTCACATCAAGAATGTGTACCATAAATCCTCCTGCTGGTGAACCTGAAGCAACAGGCTGTATTTTCTTTGTAGAACCAGGTGGTCTACCCCTTGGTCTTTTCACTAAAACCGATCCTAGAGACGGAAAGGCACCAGATTGAGCTGCAGCAGCCAAAGGCATAGAGCCATCAATAGGGTTTTTCCTTGGCCTTCCTCTCCTCCGCTTCACCACATCGATCCCTGCGGTCACCAAAGCATAATTACTATCTCCAGGATCTACTCCTCCACCGCGGGTGCCGCCATTAAGGTTATCCTGCTGGTTGTAAGCAGTCGTTCGCGAGGATGCAGGTGGCAACAGATTTGTATATGCAACTGTTCCATCGGGTACATATGTTAGTTGCATGTTGTTGATTGTCGAAGGTTGGTATGACATGATTTGGTTTGGTTTGGTTTTCTGTCTGCTACAACCTTGATATGATAGATCCTATGATTTGATCGCAAAACCCTACTATAACTATACCGCTGCAGATCTAACATATTACACTCACTTTCATAATATCATATCAGCATTAAATTCAAAATGGTTTATTCCATTTTCGAAAATTATAAATCAATAGTTATTAAATGTTGTTTATTTCTTTGTTTTTTTTCTATCGAAAATTATAAATCACTGAATAATAGTTATTATAGGTCGACTTGATTAAATGTTGTTTATTTCTTTGTTTTTTTCTAGAAGGCTAATCTAATCTTCTATCTAATCTAACTTATAATAAAAGACTCCAAATAATGCCATATGTCATTCTCTCCTTCAATCTCAAAAATTTTATTTATATTTGTTTAATAAATTTCTTTTAATATTAATATTAATTAATAACCAATATATAGATATCACTTATTTTTATTCTTATCTTTATCTAAAATCAATAAATAACTTCAATTTTGCAATTTAGACCCTTTGTTTTTTTTACTTTTAACATAAAGTTTTTCATCTTTGCAATTTAATCCCAACTTTTTTTTATTTTCAATTTTGGTCCACCATACTTTTCATCTTTCTCAAGTTTTTCGTTTCGTTCTAAATTTTGTGAGTTAACGCACCGCGACGTGCGTGTGGAGTTCAATATTTTTTCGTATATTTTTTTCCCGTTTGACCGGCCCGTCGCGTCACATCTATTTTTCTGCGTTTGACAAGTTCGTCCAACACGCGGGTCCTGGATGGACTTAGTTATTTTTTTTCTATGTTTTACGTTTTGGTTTAATTTCTCAGCAACGAGCGTGCGTGATTCAAAGATTTTATTTCTGCTTTTCGCTCGACGTTATTTTTTCCCGTTTTTATTTATTTTGTTTTTACGAGCTTTTTCGGTGTTGGTGATCGCTGACAATAGTATAGTATTTCTGCTACTTAAACAGTTTTATGACAACCACTGCAACGCAGGGGCTTAATACTAGTTATATAATTATAGTTAATGCATTATATATTTACTAGCGGGTTGGCCCGCGCGATGCGACAGGTGTCACCGATGCTCTTTTGAAGAGCGTAATCTATTCGGAACTACTTTAAACACTGATTATATTTTGATATTATTATTATTATTATTATTTATTGTTGTTGTTATTATTATTATTATTATTATTATTATTTAAACATTTAGTAATCATATACTTAAGTGTTTAAATAAGATAGTATTGTATGATGAGGCGGGTGTCACCAAGGATCTTTCAGAGAGCACAATCTAACCCGGCACGTCTTAACCACCTACTAAACCTGGGTTGTTGTTATTATCATTAATATTATTATTATTATTAAAATTTTAGTAATTACATAGTTAATTATATTTGGGTGTTATTATAAAATTTTATTTTTTATATACTTAAGTGTTTCAATATGATAATACTTAATTTAAATAGTATTTAGTTATAAAATATCTAAACAGTAAAATTAAATTTAAATCTTTATTATAAATAAGATAACAGATAATAGTTAATTTGGCGAATTAAATAATTTAATTGCATTAAATAATATATTAATTATTGTGAAAGAGGTTTATTAACGTGTAGTAGGAACCCGCGTGTTCCTGTGGAGCCGACAATTTGCAGGATGATACTTGTTCCTGTTAGTTAGTTAGAGACAAATTTATCGTTTTCCACTATCATCTACTACTTAACTTTTGTCTATTTAAAGAATACTTACACTTTTGCCCCTAATCTTTATTAAACTTTTAGTTATTTAAAGAGTACTCATATATTTCTTTAGTTTCAATTTTGAACCACCAATACAATGTCAGGTTCTATTTTAGTGTTTTTCATCTATATCTCTTAAAATATTATGTTTAAAAAATCCGAATGTATCGTCACGACGTGTTTATTTTTATCAATGTTTCAATGTAAATTTCATTGAGTACCAAGGTATGAATTATAATTTACAAGTCATACATGCATCAATATACAAGTTTGAAAAACTGAGATAAAATTCTCCACATTGTTAATAACTACACTTCGAAAGTCTGCAATTACATTTTAATATGATGAAATATTTACAAACTTACCTAGATATTAAACTAAGCATTTAAATATACATCACATTACGAATTCAAGTTTTCATGATTTACCTGTACACATGAAAAAAAGATGTTTACAGCTTTTTAAAAGTTTTCATTTTTCTGCATTTTATAAAAGGTGTTTTTAAAAAAATGCTACTTTCCTTTATATATTAAATTTTCGAAAATATATACACAACAAGAATGGTAGCAAAATGAATGATGACTTTACCTATTTCGTTTTTGTCTTGACTGCGTTGTCGGTTGTGTAGCTAATGGCTTTTCCAATATTATTGTCATATGAGAAAATTCGAAAACGCTAAAACAATAAATATCATATTATTGTTTCGAATTTTAGACGATTTATTACCTTGTAAAAATATCGAATGTGTTATTTTATAAACAAAACACTAATTGAATAGAATAATAAAAACAATAAAGATATAATAACAAGTCAAATTAATTAAGAGGTTTATCAAATGTTAAGATCCTATTTAAAATATTATTAAAGCCACGAGGGTTGTTGAAATAATTCAAATGAAATTAGAGAACCAGTCCTTCATTCTCAAGGCTTTTGAACCGTTCCTTAACTAGCGGCTCAAATGATTAGAATTAGGGGTTTAATACATTTTATGTACGTATGAACCTACAGTTTATGAACATGAATCAAGTAGTCCTTAAAAAACATAAGAACCTATAATTTATTGTAGTTAAGAGTGGAATCAGATTCATGAATGTTGATACATTATCTAATTATTCGTTCTAAAACTTAGTTTGACAGATAATAAAACCAACATATAACTTATCGGCTTTTACTAAAATAAATAAGCCATCTGCTTAAATTTAAATAGAATAAAACCACAAAGGTTTAACTTTCTACATTATTCAAACAATACGTAGACTCATTAGGTGTGATATCTAACTGACTAAAAAATCATCTTCTTCCTTGGCTTCCATTAGTAACCATGATAACAAGTTCAAATTGGTTTATGTATAAGTATGTAAATGTTTATGAATCGATTCGTATATCATACTTTCTATTTTTAGCAAGCTTTTATTCGTATTTCATTTCAATCGTTGTTATCTTGAGACTTTGATCATAATAGAAATACATTTTTAATCATACTTGTTTGTTCATACATACGTGATACTTAATCAAACGCAAATACCTATTTCATACACGAGAACCGAACCATACTTGGAGTTTATTTTATGTATGGAACACTATTCATACCTAATCATACTAAACACATGCTTAAACATACCTTAAAATGCCCTAAAACACTAAACATATTGAAGAAACTACATAAATGGGCAAACAACCAAACAACAAGGATCAAAACACAAAAAACTGTCATCGGAGGGTCCTTACGGACCGCAAGGCTTGGGCCTTACGGTCTGCAAGCCCATCTGACGGGTAGAAATGCTGATAGCTCGCGATTTGAGCATTAAATCCCACTTTTCCTCACCTTTCAACCACTCTAACACCCAACTAAGTTCATTTAAACCAAAACCCTAATCTCCCACTTATAAATAAGCCTCCTCCACACTCTCGTAACCCTTTACACACTCTCAATTCACTCCCAAATCATTTCCAAGCTCTCTAATCTTGCAACTTTGGGTAGAAGGTTCTCTGAACCAAAAGTGAGCTATAAACTCACTTCTCTGACTTTTCTTCACATTTTTCTTACTTCAATCAACTTGGATAACCTCTAAGGATGTTACCCAATGTTCACCAAGGATAACAAGGTGGTATATCACCAAACTTGAGGTCTAAAGTTAGATTATACTTTATGTTTTTATAAAACTTTTACAACTTGTTTGTTTCTTGCTCATCTTGTGGAAATCTTCCACCATCCTTGTTCCTAACTAAACTCATGTTATGGGGCTTGTGTTATGGTTAATTTTCAAAAGATTAGAGGTTCATAACCTTAATTACTTTTTGCCTTAAAACGTCCTAAGTGACGTACAAAGTGTTGCAACCAACTAAGCCTTCAACCTTCAATGGTGAAAGACTTGTGTTTTGGTTAGGTGTGAACAATGGAAACATTGGTTCTCCAACTTAGATTCCACCACTTCATTTGTTACTTAGCAAATTTGTTAGTCCATTCCCTAAGTCACCAAACAACTTTCAAGAAAACAATGTGAACAAACTACACCAAGTCTTCAAACACTATCCATGTTTTAAATGCACTCGTCTAGTTTAACCACTTGGTTGTCTTGGTGAATTAGGAGATCTTATTTTGTTCATATTCTTGATCAACCAAAGTCATCTTTTAAATCAATGATTTTGTGCTTTGGTGAATCCATTTAATGAGGTTAAATGGATGGGATTCATCCTACCTCCTTGCACGACCATTACATGGTACTCTATGATACATATGACGATTATACAATCTAGATAGCTATAATATATATCCAAAACCGAATCGTAACACCAACCCGACTCATGGTTGGATGTTATGCATTATGGTAACATTATCTTGGATTAAGATTCCTCCTACTTGGACTACCTGTGACACCTGGGTCACTGCGACCATCAAACAAATACCAAACCAATGAAATATTGTATTTCATACTTGGGATTTGTGCAAATATGTGTATCTTTTGCACATATCAATTCTTGTTCGATTTCAAGCTCTAAATCGCTTTCTGGAAGGTTATACGCGCACTGATGCGTAAATATAACCAGTTTAATGCAACGAACACTCCGGAATAGTGAAATAGGCTTAACATACCTTAAATAACCTTTACATAACTTAGAAATAAGTTTTGAAGGCTTTGGTATGGCAAAATCAACTTAAATCGCTTACAGGGACTAAAGTTGACAAACTGCGAAAGAATGCCAATTTGAACTGTAACAGACATTCCGGAACATGGCCATAAGTTAAACATACCATAAATATCCTTTACATAGCTTAGAAATAAGCTTTGAGGGGTTCGGTGTGCTAAAATAAACTTTTGGGTCATTCAGGGACTAAAAGCGTCAAAAAGTGCACAAGTTTGCACTTTCGCGCATATCTTACGTTCTGAATACATCCGGACATCCAAAAATTCATGTAAGCACTAAAAAATTTTATTTTAGTGTTTGGCATAAGAAAAATCCATTCGTCACGCAAATTTGATCGTTTTTCGCGCTTATGTGCATTCCGTCGTAATTAACCGAACAACGCAACCGTACGGCCAAACGAACCGACATCCGAGATATTTTCAGGCATATTTCATGTTCCCTATGTTTTAACATCATTATGGAGCTTGAAATTGGGTTTAACGGGTGTTAGAAGTGCCGTTAATCAACGAAACAAGGTGCAGGGACTGAAACTGTCATTTCAGCATAGTTGATGGCTTACGGACCGTAAGCCATCACCCTTACGGTCCGTAAGGGGTCCCCAGCACATCAGAACCTTCTAAACCAGCTGTTAACAGCTGTTACCCACTCCCAACACCTTTCCACTTGTTGATTACTGATAATGGGGGGCCAATTGAAGCATCCATAACATTTCAACAAGTGTAGGGATGAGATTAAAGCCCGGTTTTCGAGAAACGATCCTAACGGTTGTCCATTTACTATAAATACCCAACCCCACCCTTCACTTTTCCTCACAAAAATCTGATCTAAGTGCTCTAAGTTGAAGCCATTGCTTCATACCTGAGCTATTTGATCAAGATTTACTAGCGGGGACCCTTTGTAAGTGTTCTTTCGTTCTTTTCTTTCGTTTTAGCGTTAAAGTCAAACTTTGTTTGACTTTCTGCGTTGACCAGTTTATGGTCAATGCGAAGTTCGTTTGAACTTCATAACGTGAGCGTAATCACGATGGCTATAGTCCCTAGTGACTATACCTACTGATTACCACGTTATCTAGGCTCAGTGACGAGTCGTAGTTTCGGCCAAAATGCGCATTTACACGTATTTTGTAACCAAACTACTATTGGGTATCAAAACCGTTTGTTTTGATACCAAACCTGTTTTCTAAACTTAGTTAAGCATGTTTTAACATGCTTAGCTCGTCACTTTTAGTTTAGTGCTTATATAGGGTCGTAAGGTAAGCGATCTAAACAATCGCTTATACTTTCGAACCCGAGCCGTTTGGTCGATCATTAGGATCCGACCAAATACATTAGGTGACCATAGTTGTATAGGGAATAACCTTCCGAGGTTATACCTTATGGTCACATCGTTTGAGTAGTTGTATGATAGGTAGTATATATGCCTTAGGTAAATTACCAAAATGCCCTTTGAACACCAAAATTCATTTTAAGCATATGTAACATAACTTTTGGTATCTAAACTGATTTGGCAACAATATTAGACATGTTAAGGCATATTTTACTTATCATAGGGCTAGTTAGGCGTTCCGAACGTGTTTTACGCGAACGACACGTTAAAGTAGCATAAGCTACCTAAACGGGTCGTAATGGGTCGTAAGCACTTATGTTAGGTTTCATTTTAGTATGTGGGCTTTGTTAAACCATATTACATGAGTTCCCATACTCATTTGGTTTACGAACCCTCATTCTATCCAATCCTCCGATTTTAGGTCCGGTATATTAACATAGTTACATATATTAGGTGCCGTTTGATATCCGTGATCTCTAGCATTGTTTGGTTGTTACTCAAGGACTACTAAGCAATCTCAAGTGAGTACATAGACCCCTCTTTTACTGTTTTCCAAACATTTTGGGGTGAAACACATGTGCCTACTTGTTACTTTCATGCTTTCCTGTTTTCACATCATATACTTGCTATGTTCATTAGTACATTTATAGTACATGATTTCATTGTGTTTTTGCTATGTATGTCCTTTGTTGCATACTTAGTACATCGTTTTACATTACATTTTATGCTATGTATGTCCATTGTGCGCATATTTAGTACATTGTTTTTACATTACATTTTATGCTATGTATGTCCATTGTGCGCATACTTAGTACATCGTTTTACATTACATTTTATGCTATGTATGTCCATTGTGTGCATACTTAGTACATTGTTTTACATTACATTTTATGCTATGTATGTCCATTGTACATTTGTTATTCATCACATGCTTACATTTTTGGTATGACATTTGGTTTGTTTAAATGGGACAATGTACATCCATTAACACCGATCATGCCGCTCGGTAGTAGGTAGTGGTACCATAGGACTTGACAACTCCCATTCCTGAAATCCTGGGTTTGTTTGGACGTAAGGAATGACCGAATCCGAATACATTTCTAGGTGGACCTTAGATTTTGTGCTAGGGTTTATTCTACAGTCACAAGGCTTGGATGTATGTATTTTCACAATATCGCATAGATGTTTATATCAGTATAGCATGCATTTGTTCCACAAAACATAACTTTGATTTAAACCATGTTTTACTTCAATACCTTGTTTTTGTGCATTTTACATATGGTTAGGTTGATATATTTCACTTACCATACATGATATTTTGGATACACATTACATATTTGCATTAGACATAAATATTTTGACATTGATATACACAATAGACATAAACATTTTGACATTGATATACACAATTCATGATTTACACTAGACATAGACATTAGACATGGTTTTCACATAAACATTTTGACATTTGATTATACATAAACATTTTACTTTGGTGGTTTGGTTTGAGTAAGTGATTTAAGTAACGAGGCGTGTGTAATATGATACAAGCATGGTGGATACGCCGCTGGTACTTCCTATATATAAGTGCTTGTATGGTATTACATATCGTAGCGTTATTTGAATCATTTCAATTTAGACATATAACATTTTATACAAATAACATACTTTTCACAATACATTGTTTTACAAACAACTTATCTAATACAAACTCATTTTACTTGGTTATTTACTTAACCATGTATTATTCTTTTATACATATATATCATTTGGTTTATTTATCACTTTTCAAATGATTTACAAGACAAAGCAAATTACAAGGTTCATGACTAAACATTTTCTTAAACATAAGTCATGAATTCTATTTTCACAAAACCTATGTATCTCACAGGCATTTTTATGCTGACGCACCTATTTTCACATGTGTTTCAGGATTTGATGCATAGGATTTATCAAGATACACTTAGGCGGACTTGGGCCTTAGTGACAAAAAAAAAAGATGCAAGACTAGTTATTTATGTTATATTTCTTTGATTGTCAAGACATTGTAACTCTTTTAATCAATAAAACAATATTTCAATTTCCATGTGTTATGAAACAATGATTCTGTTACAACACTCCCCGACGTTTCCGCCACGTTTTGTTGTTTTACGTGGTCGGGGTGTGACAGAAAAGTTGGTATCAGAGCTCATGGTTATAGGGAATTAGGTTATTAGTAATACTTTGACCTAGTCTATAACCTTCCTAGGACCCTAACGCGAGTTTACTTGCGTTTAGTCATAAAACAATACTGTCACCTATCCTTAGGCGACAACCACAACAAGAACACAAATTTCAAAACCGCTTTGAAAACTAATCATCTGTTCTAGGTTGATTGATTATTAGGTTTTGAACCCTCTGTTGTAAGGTTTTGAACCCCTTTGAATTTTCAAAACCTCGTCAAAGTTTGGGTCTTATAGTGTGAACACGTGCAATCTGGAAGAGTGGATGCCTGTACTCAGAGTTTTCTGTCTAAGGCTAGAGTGTTCGTACAAATCCACATAATCGGACCAGTCACTCTTACCTGGGAACTCTTGGGGTGAGTGTCCACTTATAGGCTAAAGCATGTCTTTGCGATACATTAATATGACCCGCTTACTTTGATTAGTCACCGTCTCATTTGTTTGCCTTAGGTAACAAACAAATGATCGCAATTTCTATGAGTTGTCATTTTGTTTTATTTGCCGATAACATTTCATTTGTTTCCTCCTGTATCTTTCATTTCCTTCTAGAATGTCTCTTCCTCTCAGCAACGGTCAAATGTCCGAGCAAACAGCCAAATTTGCCCAGCGAATAGGCGAAGTAGTCCTGAAGACTTTCGAATTAGCTACTGCCATGTATCGTCTCCAGGATGAAGCCACTCAAGAATCACCAAAGGAGACCGAAGCCAAGGCTTCACCAAAACCAAAGAAACGTAAAGCTTCAAAGAATCCTGCAGCGGTTGCACCAAAACAGGCAAGACCTAGCCAAGTGACAGCACCACCAGCCAAGAAACCAATTGAGGAATCAAAGACCATGGATGAACGATCCCCTAAGAAGTCAAAGAAGCGAAAGGCTTCTCAGAACTTCGCCGTGGTCACTCACAATGGTCAAGCCATCCCCAACCAACCAGCTCAGCCCCCTGCTAGGAAGCCATACAATGGAACTGCACCCTTGTGCAACCAATGTAACCTTCATCATCATATTGTGAAGTGTCACAAATGCCAGATTTGTGGACTTATTGGTCATACAGCAAGGGTTTTCCCAACTACAGCTGCACCAAATCAAGCAGGACCCATCCGGGTGGCAACACCACCTGCTAAGAAGCAATACAAGGGAACGGCACCAATATGCGACAAATGTAATGGGCATCACCAAGCTCACTTACAGTGTCATCTGTGTGTATCATGTGGGCGAGTTGGTCACCTGGCAAGTGCTTGTCGATGTAACCCGAACCAAGGTGGTCCAAATCAACCACCAGCCAATCC
>CM060387.1:114337571-114365874 GCA_030545235.1 Helianthus tuberosus | reverse complement strand
AAGATGTTGCTCATGATCAGCTCGCGTCTTAGAGTATATCAAAATGTCATCAATAAAAACAATGACGAACTGATCCAAATAAGGCTTGCAGACCCTATTCATTAAGTCCATGAAAACAGCAGGAGCATTAGTCAAACCGAATGGCATAACTGTGAACTCATAATGCCCATAACGAGTGCGGAAAGCCGTTTTGGGAATATCTTCCTCATGCACACGAAGTTGATGATACCCCGAACGTAGATCAATCTTCGAAAAATAAGAAGCACCTTGTAACTGATCAAAGAGATCATCGATGCGAGGTAGGGGATATCGATTCTTGATGATAAGCTTGTTAAGCTCATGATAATCGATACACATCCTAAAAGATCCATCCTTCTTCTTGACAAAAAGAACGGGAGCACCCCAAGGTGAAAAGCTAGGACGGATAAAACCTTTGTCAGAGAGCTCCTGAAGCTGCTTAGACAACTCTTGCATCTCAGACGGTGCAAGACGATATTGAGATCTGGCAATGGGATTTTCACCAGGTACGAGATCAATACGGAACTCGACTTGGCGTGCTGGGGGTAGACCAGGTAACTCTTCAGGAAATACTTCAGAATAATCCCGAACAACAGGAATATCTTGAATAGACTTACCCTTACCCTTATCTGCTACAACATGTGCCAAAAAGGCCACATAGTTCTTTCGCAGATACTTCCGAGCTTTAAAACAAGACATGAGTTTGAGACCACCGGTAGGTTTCTCACCATGCACTTGTAGGATCTCTCCTGTTGAAAGTGGCACACGAACAATCTTCTCGAAACAAACTACCTCTGCGCGATGCTTGGCTAACCAATCCATACCCACAATAACATCGAAGCTTCCAAGTTGCATAGGCGTGAGGTCAATAGGAAAAAGATGGTCGTTAAGGTTCAACTGGCAGTTGCGAAGAATAGAATCAAGAACAATGGGTTCACCACCAGCAACTTCTACTGTCAAAGGTTTACTTAGTTTCGTTCTAGACACGCGAAGCAATGGCTCAAAAGATAATGACACAAAACTCTTATCGGCACCTGAATAAAAAAGGATAGATGTAGGCTGATTATTAATAAAGAACGTACCGTTCACCACTTCATTCTCCGCTTGTGCCTCTTGTGCATTCATGTTGAAGACTCGACCTCGAGCCTGAGCCTGATTCTGATTTGGATTCTGATTCTGGTTGGCTAGCCTTGGGCACCAGTTTCTGTAGTGGGTCAGATCCCCACAATTGTAGCACGGACCAGGAGGAAAATGAGGTCGTGCAGCTTGACCTTGTTGCTGAGCAAGAGGCTGAGCAACTTGTTGGGCTTGGTTCTGAACTGCCTGATTCTGGTTAACAGGAATGCGACAAGTAGCGGCAAGATGACCAATTCTCCCACAGTTAGTGCAATGACGACATTGGAGATGTGGTAGGTGATGGCCGTTACACCTGTTGCACAAAGGTGCATTGCCAAGATAAGGCTTCTTGGCTAGTGGTTGCGCAGGCTGATTTGGTGCAGCTTGGGCCTGTGCAGTAACGACATAGTTTTGGGAAGCCTTTCGCTTCCTAGACCCCCTTGAGGAACCAGAATCCTTTCCCTTCTTGTTTTGACCTTTCTTGCTATCTTCTTTGTCAGTCACTTGTTTCTTACCCTTGTCACCCTTTTTGTGCAGCTTTCCCTTTTGAACCTGCGACTCAGTCAATGTCGCTGCTAACTCGATCGCCTGACGGAGTGTTGTAGGGTTACTACCAGTAATGATGTCTTGTACTGAGTCAGGTAGACCATCGATGTACCTTTCGATAGCCTTGTTGAGTGGGGTAACCATTGTTGGGCAAAGTAGACTCAACTCCTCAAACCTATCAGTATACGCCCTGTGCTCGCCACTGTCTTGTTTCAAGTCTTCAAACTCTCTCTCCAAAGCTCGCTGTTCATGACGAGGACAGAACTCCCTCATCATAAGGGCCCTAAGTTCAGCCCATGTCTGTGCTAGAGCAACTTCTGCACCACGATCTCTCATAACCCCGTTCCACCACGTAAGAGCCCTCTTCTGAAACACACTCGAAGAAAACTTGACCTTGCGATTGTCAGCACACTGCACGTGACGGAAAGTATTCTCAATGCTCTCGAACCATTGAAGAAGCCCAGTCGCTCCCTCAGAACCACTAAACTTGAGTGGTTTAGCCGAGTTAAAATTCTTGAAATTGCATGGAGCATTGTTGTTGTTGTTGGCTTGGTTCCATTGAGCAAAGAGGTTTGGGAATTGAGCAGCCATTTGCTGCGCAATGATTTCTGCCAGTTCGGCAGTTGCTATCTGGTTTTCGCGTCGAGGAGGCATTCTAAAAGAGGAAAACATGACAGGAAACGAGTGAGATGATTGGACGAAGAGAATGAGATGAAACAAAATCAACAAAAGCAAAGATGGTGGTCATTTGTCCACATCACAAAGCAAACAAACGACACAAAGTGACTAATCAAAGTAAATGGGTCAAAAATAATGTATCGCGAAGACATGCTCGCCTATAAGTGAACACACACCCCAAGAGTTCCCAGGTAAGAGTGACTGGTCCGATTATGTGGATTTATACGAACACTCTAGCCTTAGACAGAAAACCCAGGGTACAGGCATTCACTCTTCCAGTTTGCACGTGTTCACACTATTTAGAACCCAAAACTTTGACGAGATTTTGAAAATTTGAAAGGCACAAGGCCAAAAATCAAACTGGAAGGGTTCAAAACCTTACAACAGAGGGTTCAAAACCTAGTAATCAATCATCTAAAAACCGATGATTAATTTTCAAAGCGGATTCGAACTTGATGTTCCCGTTGTGGTTATCACCTAAGGATAGGTGAAATGCATGTTTTAAAATCTAAACACAAGATAACTTGTGTTGGGGTCCTAGAAAGGTTATAGTCTAGGTCAAAGTATTACTAATAACCTAATTCCCTATAACCATTGGCTCTGATACCAACTTTTCTGTCACACCCCGACCACGTAAAACATCAAATCGTGGCGGAAACGTCGGGGAGTGTTGTAACAGAATTATTGTTTCACAAACATGGCATATAAAGTTATATTTTATTTATCAAACAAGAGTGTTACATTGTCTCAAAACAGGAAATAAAGAGTTCAGAACATAATTAAACTAGTTCTATCTTTATTTTATGTCTCTAAGGCACATGTCCGCCCTAGTGTCACGGTCATCATCCTAAGCAACAGCTCCTGAAAACACATGTGAAAATAGGTACGTCAGCATAAAAATGCCTGTGAGATACATAGGTTTTGTGAAAATAGGATTCATGACTTATAAGTTTAGAAAAAAAGTTGTTTAGCAAAAGTCAGTCATGAACCTTGTAAATTGTTTTGTTTTGTAAATCATTTAAAAAGCAATAAGATCAAATGATATGTATAAATAAAAGAATAATGTATGGTTAAATGTATAACCAATTAAAATGAGTTGTATAAAGTAAATTGTTTGTAAACCAAAGTCTTGTGAGACTTCGTGTTACTTGTGTAAAATGTATAAGTCCAAATTGAATGATTTAAATAACGCTATGATATGTAATATAATACAATACAAACACTTATATATAGGAAGTACCAGCGGCGTATCCACCATGCTTGTATCATATTACTCACATCTCGTTACTTAAGTCACTTAAACAAACCACCAATGTATAAAGTCTATGTTTAAACCGATTGTCAAAAGTCCTTGTATAAATCATATCAAATGTTAATAGTCTAAATGTAGTCAAGTAATGTGTAGCAAATGTATGTCTGGTAAATAATGTGTAGATAAACCAAATGTAAGAATGTACAAAACAAAGTATTTTGAATATATCAAAAAGTTATGTTTTGCAAAGTAATGCATGTTACATTGATACAAACACTTATGTGGTAAGTTAACGCATACATTCAAGCCTTGAGACAGTCGGATAACCCTAAGTCAAGGTTATCAAAAGAAATGTTTTCGGATTCAGTCATTCCTTACATCCAAACAAACCCGGGATGTCAGGAATGGGATTTGTCAAGTCCTATGGTACCAGTACTTACTACCGAGCGGCGTAGCTAATGTTAATGAACGTATATAAGTCCCGTTTGTGCAAACCAAATGTCATAGCAAATGTGAACATGTTATATGAAAACAATGTACTAAGTATGCTAAGTTAACATACGAAGCAGAAAAGTCATGTAAATCAATGTGCTAGCATGCTATCAGTCACCATACATAGCAGAAATGTAAAGTAAAACAATGTACTAAGTATGCTCACAATGGACATACATAGCATGAAATGTAATGTAAAACGATGTACTAAGTATGCACACAATGGACATACATAGCATAAAATGTAATGAAATCATGTACTATAATGTACTAATGAACATAACAAGCATATGATATGAAAGCATGAAAGGCACGAAAGTAACAAGTAGGCACATGTGTTTCACCCCAAAACAGTTTGAAAACAGTAAAAGAAGGGTCTATGTACTCACTTGAGATTGCTCAGAAGTCCTAAGATAACCACCAAGCAATGCTAGAGATCACAGAATCAAACGACACCTAATATAGGTAACTATGTTATTAAGCCGGACCTATATCAGAGGATCGGATAGAATGAGGGCTCGTAAACCAAATGAGTATGGGAACTCATGTAGTATGGTTTAACAAAGCCTACATACTAAATGAAACCTAACCTAAGTGCTTATGACCCATTACGACCCGTTTAGGTAGTTTATGCTACTTTAACGCGTCGTTCGCGTAAAACGCGTTCGGAACGCCTAACTAGTCCTATGACAAGTAAAATATGCCTTAACATGTCTAATATTGTTACCAAATCAGTTTAGATACCAAAAGTTATGTTACATATGCTTAAAATGAGTTTTGGCGTAAAAAAGGTATTTTGGTAATTTACCTAAGGCATATATACTACCTATCATACAACTACTAAAACGATGTGACCATAAGGTATAACCTTGGAAGGTTATTCCCTATATACTATGGTCACCTAATGTGTTTGGTCGGATCCTAATGATCGACCAAACGGGTCGGGTTCGAAAGTATAAGCGATTGTTTAGATCGCTTACCTTACGACCCTATATAAGCACTAAACTAAAAGTGACGAGCTAAGCATGTTAAAACATGCTTAACTAAGTTTAGAAAATAGTTTTGGTATCAAAACAAACGGTTTTGATACCTAAGAGTAGTTTGGTTACAAAATACGCAAGAATACGCATTTTGGCCGAAACTACGACTCGTCACTGAGTCTTAATACAACTGGTAAAACAGATAAAAGTTCTGATAAATTGTCTTGCTCTCCAAAGAATGACAAATCAAGCAAAAGTAATTCATCAGATACAAATCTGAGGACGAAAGGGAAATCAAAGAAAGAAGAGAATTCAATTCCTGGTGATGAATTTGTTTCTCCGGAAACAAAGGAGCCAGTTGTTGGCGATGAATCTGACTCCACAAAGTCAGAAGACCAACAAGTTGTTAAAAATGATGAAAACTCTGTACCTCCAATGGATGATGTTCATTTTCCACCATTGAGGACTGAGAATTTTAAATCAAAGATTGGAAAAGTTGAAATCTCAAATCAATTTTATTCTGAAAAGAATGAATTTGATGTTGAAAAAGTTTTTAATGGAAATGTAAAAAAGATTTTTGGGAAAATGGTCGAGGGAAAGGCCAAAGGGGTAAAAGAATTTTACGAATCAAAGAAGGCAACTTACAGCCCAACCCCTAGTGAAGTTGAGAAAGTTACACCCAAGGAAGGTCAGGCTTGGGTGTCCATTCTATTTGTTTGAAAAACCTGACTTACCGGAGCTCCCAGGTTGGTAAGAGTGGAGCAGGAATCGGCATCGTTTTTGATATGTTTGGTTGGTAAATATACAGGTGATATCTTTATATTGTTATATTTTGATTTACATGAGGTTATAGTTGGTGAGTGAACTGACAAGTGGTTGAAGAAGGTTTTCGACTTACAAGTGGTAAATCAGGGACATTAAGTTGTACTTGATTTTCTACAAATGATTGAGGAACGATATGATGAACCCCTAATTTTACAAGTGGTAAAATCAACAAAACTTATTTTCCGGAAAAATCATTTTGGTTAAAACAAACTTAAGTGTTTTGAAATCATAATGAGAAAATAGTTTTGTGTAAGGGGGAGTTCTGATTGTTTATGCCAAGTGGATGGCGAAGTGACGTGATTCGATATCAGTTGTCATTTACTTGTACAGTTTGTTTTCAAATTTCCTTAAATGTGTTTGTATTTTAGGGGGAGTAAGAATTTTTCAGAAAATCCAAAAACATTTGAAAATTTGAAAAAGTAAAAAACATGATAAAATTCAAAAATGAGTTTTGGTGTCTAAAAAAAGGAAATGATAGTACATCAGTAGACAGTTACAGTATGCTAAAGAAATGTATTGTTTAAATAGAGTTAAATGGTCTCACTGATGATATGCCGATAGGTTTTTACACATTTAGTAAGCTTTTTCGGGATATAAACTTAAATTTAAACTTGCTTATTTTGTGGGGAACACTATTTGGATATATAGGTAACCCCTGAAATCTTGTTTGAAAGGATGCGTCTGTCGACTTCGTCTTATATCGAGTCTTGAATTCGTTGCGGATCTGAACAAGAATGATGTCAAGTTCGCATGAATGTTCAAACGAAGTGGATGTTCAAACGAAGTGGATGTTCAAACGAAGTGGAAGTTCAAACGAAGTGGTCACTTCATACGAACTGGGGTTTGTCCAGTTCGTATGAAGCTCAGACGACCTGGTCTCCCTATAAATAGGTCATTTTGTCATTTCATTTGTAATTTTTGGCATTTCCGGTAGCGAAGCTCTGCCGAGGTATCTCCAGACTGTGTAAAGCTTTCATATCAATTCAAGAGATAGTTAAACTACTTTCTAGTGCAAATCAAGCTGATTCGAAACCGAAACGTCTATTTCCGCCTTATGTTTTGGGTCTAGAACACTTCTGATCGACTCGTTTTGGTCGTTACTCGATCCTACATAAGTCATCCCGTGTGTAGCCAACAAAATGGGAGGGATGATAGGGATCTGAGATCAGCATAGAGTATGGTGGGAACCATCGGAGTGGCTCGTCAAGCGGTGTAGATGTGAATGGAGCAAACGGTGTAGCCTGAGAAATCAGAGGAAAAGCTGCTGAAGCAAAAGGATCGTAGCTTGGGGGCTGGCCCGAAGTACCTTCCCCTGGACGGGGTGCAGGGATGTCCTGTAAGAAAGTAATCGGCAAGTCAGTGCGATGGACATCAGACTCTACAGGAGGGAGAGGAGCAACATCAGCGGGTGCGGGTGGAGGAATAAATGGCTCAGCAAGAGGAAAGTCAACAGGTGCAGGTACCGGGTCTGGAATAAGAGGTGCAATATCTGGTCAAACAAATGGGACATGGTCAGGATCGGGAATCGGCTCAGGATTAATAAGTGCAACATCAGGCTGACCAAGAGGAACAAGATCTAGCTCAGGACCAGGCTCGGGGTCGTGTGGAGGAGATGGTGCAGTAGACATAGCGGTGTCGTCGTCTGAGTCAGTAGCAAAAAGTTGCAATCCGGCCGCCTGTAAAGCTGAAGATGTCACAGACTCAAAGGACTCTGAGACCGAATGCAAACTGGTGTCAGAAGATATCTCAACGACAGGAACAACAGGAGGTAGGACAGCTACAACATCCTCATCTATCTCCCCATCACCCTGGGCGTCAACAGGGGGACCGCCAACAAACAAATCAACATCGTCATCGAACAACTCATCAAAAGGCCAATCCTCGGGAGGAATGGCCACAAGAGGAACATGATCGAGGATCAGAGCCACGATGTGCTCACCATCGGGGTGACCAATGATGAGGTGATCATGGACTGGAGCAGGGATGACAAAAGGATCCTCGTCAGGGAAACCATCAGCAAGCGGTAAATCATCGCCAAAGTCTGATAACGCGAACGGTTGGAAGTCGTCCTCGTCCTCGGATAGCATGTCAGGATCACTCTCAGTGTCTGACGTAAATATCTCTGGATCGGGTATAACATCGTCGTCTGAAACGACAGCCATCGGGTCATGGGTATCGGACAACCCACTCTCTGATGATGACATGTGTACCTGTAACATAACAATCATAACACGTGCACATATATTAACCACTATCACACAGTGTATGCAAACGAAACAATCATCACTTAGACATGTAATCACGTTATCCTTCATGAAACCTTTCTATCTTTCCTAGTCTACCCCATGCAGACTAAACCACCAATGTGACCTTGCAATCGTGTTTCTTGTCTTTCCTTTTGTAAAACGTTTGTTCCATGGATCTGGGCGTTTTGTGTATGCAATGAAAAATATGCTGTAAAAATATTTTCGTGAGAGAGCCCTAATGATCGTAGTCTAGACTCGAGAAAGAATCCTAGTTCGCTACAATCGAAGCTCTGATACCAAACTGTCACACCCTGACTTTTGCGGAATTGTGATTATGTGTGACTTGCTTAATATCATTGCATTCAACCATAACAAACAACTATATGATAAACCATGATGTGCATCCATAATTAAATTTCAAAATATTTCAACCAACATTTTTTTAAATCCAAACACAAACTTCAGTTTCGAATACATCACAAACAGAGTTTTAAGTTCCATAAGGACTTGACAAAAGACACTATTAAAAGCTAGGATTTGAACTATGTATCCTATCCAAGATAAGATACACATTCCAAACCCTTCGACACTGGATGACATCTTTTATTTGGAAGACACAACTTGTAAAACTTCAGCGCCCGCCCGATCCATCTCAATTCCCTAAAATACATGTAGTTTGAAAACATTAACAAAAGTTGAGCGAGTTCATGTGTTTTGTATGTGAGCTCGTAATAATTTTTGTAACCATAGTATGTATGTATTTATAAATCCCGGTATGAAGCAACAAGGAACAGATCAATTAACGATTTGCAAGGTCATTAATATGTGTGCAACGGTGTAGGAAGACTCAATCCTTTGCGTATTTCGTACCGGGCCTCCCGGTTGGAACGACATAGTCACCACATGCGGTCAACTCGCTGACCCATGGGTGGGGCTCGCAACACCCAAATAGATCTATCACTCATGCCCCTCGGTCCTTAACAAGGATTAATGGTCTCAAGTTAACGCCTACCCATTCACATGATCTAACAGTATTTTCCTTAGCTAACCATACCATTTGTAATCAGTGTATCATTCGTAACATGTATTTCACCCCCGAAGTTATAAAACCGAAAACAGTTAAAAGAAAAGGGGGACATGAACTCACAGTCTTGCGTTCTTCGATCAAATAACCCAAAGTTTCTTCTAGATTGCACGACTACCTACAAACGTACTACGGTTTATTAGACGGGTGGGTCGTGCCTTGACCTTGGTCTTATTTAGTATCTTTGAGTTACGTTTCTTTGTGTCATCAATATTATTCCAAGTATATAATTATTTGTTAAAATAATAAATATTTTAATTTAAATTATATTTATTAATCATCTTGGAATAATTGTTAAAATAATATTTTAACTTGTTTTGTAATCCACCAAAGGATATTTTCCACAAGGATGGGCATACTTTTACATGTGTTCTTAACCTTGTGTATTTTGCCAAGTATTGATGGCGTATTCCGGTGTGTAATCATACGTACGAGAATACGTATCCTTATTGTATTTATTAAGTATTCTTATACTTATTTTTTGTAGAGTTAATTGCATAGTTAGTCCCTGTGGTTTGCACAAAATAACATACTTAGGTACTAATAGTTTAAAATCACCTTCTAGGGTATTAACTTTTCATTTTGTAACGTTTGGAGGTATTAACTTCTTGGGTATTAACATAGTTAGTCCCTGTAGTTTGCACAAAACAACATACTTAGGTACTAATAGAATGTGATTTTAAACCTACAAATAACATTAGTACCTCCAAACGTTACAAAATGAAAAGTTAATACCCTAGAATGTGATTTTAAACTATTAGTACCTAAGTATGTTAATTTGTGCAAACCACAGGGACTAACTATGTAATTAACTCATTTTTGTATTAAATTTTCCGGAATAATATTTCTAATAAAAATTCAACCAATAAATATCCTTAAAATATACACTTTAAGAAACTTACATAGAAAAATTATCTATAATTTTTCCTTGGCAAAAATAATCGTGTTTTCATTTAAACGTCAAAAATAATATATTTTCAAGCTTAACTTAGAAAATATTTATAAATCCATTTTTCACTCAAAAATAATATATTCTAAATTTGTTTGAGAAAATATATATTTTCTTCCAAAAATAGCTTGTTACATGGGTCGTGAGTGGGAGCTTAGTTTCCGTCTGGGTATGCGACCTTGGATTGCTGTTGCATATTCAGCTCCTGTTGCAGCTGCGACTGTTGTTTTCTTGATCTACCCAATTGGTCAAGGAAGCTTTTCTGATGGTATGCCTCTAGGAATTTCTGGTACTTTCAACTTCATGATTGTATTCCAGGCTGAGCACAACATTCTTATGCACCCATTTCACATGCTAGGCGTAGCTGGTGTATTCGACGGCTCCCTATTTAGTGCTATGCATGGTTCCTTGGTAACCTCTAGTTTGACCAGGGAAACCACAGAAAATGAATCTGCTAATGAAGGTTACAGATTCGGTCAAGAGGAAGAAATACTTATAATATCGTAGCCACTCATGGTTATTTTGGCCGACTGATCTTCCAATATGCTAGTTTCAACAACTCTCGTTCTTTACATTTCTTCCTAGCTGCTTGGCCTGTAGTAGGTATCTGGTTCATTGCTTTAGAATATATCTTCTAATAATTTAAGAAAACATATATATTTTTCTTTACTCAAAAAAATAATATCTTTTCTTCTTGTAAAAAATATGATATATTTTGTAACACTTGCAAAAATCATATTTTTGTTTTCTTGGTATATTTTGGTTTCCAAAATACCACTTACCAAAATATACTTATGAATTTAATTTTTAGATGTTTACAACTTGTAAAATGATTTTCTAAAAATGTTTCTTCTTGATTTTTCTTGGTAATAATATGTTTCTACACTTGATTAACCACTAAAAATTTGATTAGTTTCTTTAAGAGCCAAGTTTATATAAATCTTGTATTTTAACTTAGTTTCTTAAGAAAATTATTTTTAAAATCACATATTCACAAGACTTACATTACACTTTGATCATCATAATTCAAGAAAAACATTTAACCTTTCAAGTTCATGTTTCACATAAGGATGATCATCTTGATTTATATCATAATCATCCTCTCATCTTGCTAGATCATGTCTTTAATCACAATCTAGCAAGGTTCATATGATGTTTAAGATCATTAACACAAATAATCAACAATAAAGAAGCATAATATCACTTAAACAACATGATTCATGGTGATTTTTAGTCTTATGTTTAAGATTATGTTCTTGATCTTTGGTGTTCTTCATGATTAGTTACTTATATCATCTTTTATCCAACTTAACAAGATGTAAAATGAGATTAAGAAGGTCTTACTACTAGCAAAAGGCTAGGGATGATGTTCAAGAAGATGAAGATGATGAACTTGGTGTTTAATAGCTTGTGAGATAGGTCCTTCCACTTCCAAAGGCTCCTAGCTCCTTAAACAAGCTCCTTACACCTTGTGATTACTTGAAAATGGAATGAAGATGATGGTGGTGGTGGGTCTTGGTTTCAGCCGAGAATGGAGGAAGGAGAGGAGAGAGTTGAGTGTTGGTGAGTTGTGATGAAGATGAAGTTGTGGGACTTGTGGTTATGTTATAAATCCTCCAGCATGTCCTTAATCCATTGTGTTATGTGCTTCTAAAGTTGAAACAAGATCTAATAATTTAATCAAGGAAAATCAAGGGTGGGGCCACCCTCATGTAACCGTAAGTTGGGGGGGGGGTATAGGCTAGCTTGTAATTGGTAGTTAGTTTAGTTAGTTGAAATCTAAGGATTTAGTTAGGGTGTTTAGTTGTTATGATGTTATAATAGGTGTTATGATGTTCGGGGACCATAACTAGCTCGGAAATGATAAAACAATACTTCTAGTGAAAATTTGGTGTTTCGGGTAGTGTCCGGTTGTTCGGTTGGTTACCGGTTCGTTGAGGTGCTAAACTATGCAGTTTAGTGTGCTTTATGTTACCTTTTGTGACAGTTTTGATTCCCAACACTTAGGAAAGCATTCTGGACCATTTAACCATAATTCTGCATAATATTAAGTTGTCTAAAAGCTGGTTTTTGTTGAATTATGCAGAATTCTGTAGTTTGTGTGAGTTTTTGGCACTTTCCAGCACTTAAACTATCACTAGGAAGGCAATTTTATGATCCTTACTTTCCTACACACTATACTGGTGTAACTCTTGGTTTCTAGCACATTCTGTATCTTAATACCATGTCTCTCTAAGTACTGAACTCTGTTAGCATTTTTCTGATTTGTCTGATAACTGTGCTAACTTTGTTTCGAGCATCATTTGAATCAATAAATGTTGCATGCAATAATGATATGACATTAAGAAATATGTGATGCACATGTATGTATGATAACAATAATCAGAGAACATTCATGTCATTAATATAGATCAGCACAGTCATTAATGTATAAATTACTGTTTAATCAATGTACGGATACATGAAATTTTGACAATTGTCATAGCATATGAAGGCCAACTAGGGGAGTGCTAGTTCTTTGATCTCAAAGTACATTGAGGGCAATGTACAATTCTAAGTGTGGGGTAGATGTATATCATAACCATAATACTTACTTGCTTAATCCTTTTATTAGCACCACATAAAGTCATCAAACTAAAAAACCATAAAACTTTTTTCAGAATCCTTGAGTTAACAATAGATATAAAGTGAACAATTAAAAACATGACAAGCAGAAAAAACTAGTATTATGCTTAGATAAGTACTTTACCACCCTACCTATTTTCCATGAGAATGATGTTGAGCCAAATCGAGCATATCATCTACCACTAATCACATAACCATTCATTCGAAATAAAGAATTTTGTTCACCCACATTAATTCATAATTAGAACTTGTGCGTCTTATATATTTTGAGATCAATAAACTACTAAATTTGCATAAAAAAGATTAAGGAAACTTAGGAAATTCTCCTCCAAAATATCATATCTCTTAGAAAAACCCACTTTGAGCCTTAGCCTTTCAAATCTATCCCTATCTTAAACTAATGTAAAAATTATTGGGTAATGGTTAACTCTTTGAAGAATTCTACACTAATAGACCAAGGACACATCATATCTTTAATCGGAGGGAGAAATGAAGAATGCTAGAAGAAAAAAAAAACGAATTTATCATTGGAGAAAAGTAATTGTAACAACCCTCGGTAAAACCGACACCCTCATAATATGTCTATCACTCTAGTATAATTTAGAATGTTCCAATATGTCTTATATTACACCCCGTATGTGAAAACCGAGCCCGAAATATATTATGGTTTACAAAATAAATTAAAACCCTAAAAAATTAAGTCGAGGCGGGCCGCGTAGACCCACCCCAACAATTCACGCGGGCGGTATAAGGGTGTAGACCGGACTTCGTTGACTTCTTAAATTGATACGGGCCGCGTAAGGCTTAGCCTTACCTTACGCGGGCCGCCTGAAAGTCAGAATAAGGAACTATAAATAGCAGGCATCGGGTTTCACTTTACGTCGCTCATTTCTTTTTCTCAATCTCACTTTCTGTAGAAGAGGAATTATAGTCGGGTATTATACCCCTAATTAGCGAGGTTCTGCTCCGTTGTAAGTATTATAACCCCAGTTTCGTAAAAGTTACACTGCCCGATTGATTTAGGGTTCCGTAACAATTGTCGTGGTTCTGCCCGACGTAGTTGTTGGAATGCCGTCTCGGGGAGGGTATCATTAATATTTTCAAAGGGTTATGATACTAACCAATGTACATTTGTATAAATTATAGATTATCAATTAAAAGTACAGGAAGAGGATATTCCTAAAACCGCATTTAGAACAAGGTATGGCCATTATGAATTTACTGTCATGCCATTTGGTTTAACCAATGCCCCAGCTGCATTTATGGACATGATGAACCGAATATGTAAGCCATATTTGGATAAATTCATAATTGTTTTTATAGATGATATTCTCATTTACTCTAAGAATAAAGAGGATCATGCAAGATATTTGCACGCACTTTTAAGTTTATTAAGAAAAGAAAAGCTTTATGCTAAATTCTCTAAGTGCGAATTCTGGTTAGAACAGGTACAATTCCTTGGACACCTAGTCAATCATGAAGGAATTCATGTAGATCCAACAAAGATCGAGGCAATTACCAAATGGAAAAACCCCTGAGTCACCAACCGAGGTTAGAAGTTTCTTAGGATTGGCCGGTTATTATAGAAGATTTATTCGAGATTTCTCTAGAATAGCCATTCCTTTAACTAAGCTAACATGTAAATCTGTTAAGTTTGAATGAGGAGTAAAACAAGAAGAAGCCTTTAGAATTCTTAAGCAAAGATTAACCCATACACCCATATTAGCATTACCAGAAGGAACTGAAGACTTTGTAGTCTATTATGATGCTTCTAAATTAGGTTATGGTGTGTTGATGCAACGTCAGAAGGTTATAGCCTACGCATCTAGACAACTTAAGAATCATGAAGAGAACTATTCAACCCATGATTTAGAATTAGGAGCTATAATTTTTGCTCTTAAGATTTGGAGACATTATCTTTATGGTAGTAAGTTTACCATATTTACCGATTATAAGAGTTTAAGGTATGTTTTCAACCAAAAGGAGTTGAATATGAGGCAAAGACGTTGGATGGAATTTCTTAGTGATTACAATTGTGATATCCAGTATCATGAAGGAAAAGCAAATGTAGTGGCGGATGCTTTAAGCCGAAAATATCATGAAAAGCCAAAAATGGTACGTTCTCTTAAATTAAATCTGCAAGTAGATTTAAATGATCAGATAAGAGAAACACAAGAATCAGTAATCAAGGAAGATACTGAAAAGCTAAAAGGTATGCTAAAAGAATTAACACAAGGAACAGATGGAATTTGGAGATTCCATGAAAAGAGAATGTGGATACCTAAATTAGGAAACTTACGTCATCGCATATTAGAAGAAGCCCATAAATCTAAGTATACGATGCACCCAGGAAGTGATAAAATGTACCAGAATTTAAGGAAAAATTTCTGGTGGATAGGAATGAAAAAGGACATAGCAGCCTATGTTTCTAAATGTTTAACTTGTTCACAAGTTAAAGCTGAACACCAGAAACCCTCAGGTTTGATACAGCAATTAGAAATGCCAATTTGGAAATGGGAATTTATAACAATGGATTTTGTTACTAAACTACCCAAAACCAAGAAAGGAAATGATACAATCTGGGTGATTGTAGATAGACTAACCAAGTCAGCTCATTTTCTACCAATGAAGGAAACAATTAGTATGGAACAATTAGCTAAATTATATGTAAATGAAATTGTTTCCTTACATGGCATTCCTTTATCAATTGTTTCTAATAGGGACAGTCGATTTACCTCTCATTTTTGGTCAAGTTTCCAAAAAGCAATGGGAACCAAGTTAAAATTGAGTACGGCTTATCACCCACAAACAGACGGACAAAGCGAAAGAACAATTCAGACAATGGAGGATATGCTTAGAGCTTGTGTAATCGATTTCGGAGGTAATTGGGACGATCACTTACCTTTAATAGAATTTTCTTATAATAATAGTTATCACACAAGTATCAATGCTGCACCATTCGAAGCACTTTATGGACGAAAGTGCCGAACCCCAGTCTGTTGGGCAGAAATTGGGGAAAAACAACTATCTGGACCTGAGATAGTGCAAGAGACAACCGATAAAATTTTTCAAGTCAAGGAACGACTGAAAGGCGCACGTGATCGACAGAAAAGCTATGCTGATAACCGACGCAAGCCATTGGAATTTCAGGTAGGAGATAAAGTATTATTGAAAGTCTCTCCTTGGAAAGGAGTGGTAAGATTCATCAAACGGGGAAAGCTAAGTCCCAGGTATATTGGACCTTTTAAGATTATTAGAAGAATAGGACCTGTAGCCTATCAGCTACAACTGCCAGAGGAAATGGCAGGAATACATAATGTGTTTCATGTATCAAACCTCAAAAAGTGTTTAGATGATGAGTCATTATTAGTTCCTCTTATGGATATAGAGGTAAATGAACAACTCAAGTTTGTAGAAAGACCTTTACAAATTGAAGACAGGAAAGTCAAGAATCTCAAACACAAGAGACTAGTTCTAGTCAAAGTGAAGTGGGACTCCAAAAGAGGACTTGAGTACACATGGGAGCTTGAATCTGAAATGAAAAGAAAATATCCATACTTATTCCAGTAGATCTCGAGGACGAGCTCTAAAACAAGGTGGGGAGAATGTAACAACCCTCGGTAAAACCGACACCCTAATAATATGTCTATCACTCTAGTATAATTTAGAATGTTCCAATATGTCTTATATTACACCCCGTATGTGAAAACCGAGCCCGAAATATATTATGGTTTACAAAATAAATTAAAAACCCTAAAAAATTAAGTCGAGGCGGGCCGCGTAGACCCACCCCAACAACTCACGCGGGCGGTATAAGGGTGTAGACCGGACTTCGTTGACTTCTTAAATTGATACGGGCCGCGTAAGGCTTAGCCTTACCTTACGCGGGCCGCCTGAAAGTCAGAATCAGGAACTATAAATAGCAGGCATCGGGTTTCACTTTACGTCGCTCATTTCTTTTTCTCAATCTCACTTTCTGTAGAAGAGGAGTTATAGTCGGGTATTATACCCCTAATTAGCGAGGTTCTGCTCCGTTGTAAGTATTATAACCCCAGTTTCGTAAAAGTTACGCTGCCCGATTGATTTAGGGTTCCGTAACAACTGTCATGGTTCTGCCCGACGTAGTTGTTGGAATGCCGTCTCGGGGAGGGTATCATTAATATTTTCAAAGGGTTATGATACTAACCAATGTACATTTGTATAAATTATAGATTATATCCAGGAAACCCTTACGCGAAGTTTAAGATAGCAATGTGAGTTTATCCTCTTTTTGCTAACCTTTTTGGAATGTTTTACAAAACCTTAAATGTTTTACAATGAAATTAAGCGGTGATTGAGTCTTTGTAGTTCTTCAATTACTGCCGGTATTATGGGGTTTTATATACAAAATTTACTACGAGTAGTAGTAAGTCTGAATGACAGTGCATTACCATTGGACGACGAGTTAGCCAATGGGTAATTTGACCATAGCCATAGATCCGGTAGAGTGGCAAATACTGAATGAGTAATTGTGTAGAAATAAACAATGTGATCGCTCTCAATACTGTCTTAATTGATAAAATGTTTCTTGATTAAACTGGGATTCACTCACCAGTATTTCCGACTGACAAATGTTTTTAAAACGCGTTACAGGTAACACAATGTGAACAGCCAATTAGTAAAAAGCCAGTTGGAGAGCACTGAAGGCTTGGGAAAATGTGGCTATAAAAGTTACCTAATAAATGATGTTTTAAATTCAATAAAATAGGGTTTGTCCCTATAAATGTATTGTAATAAGAAACTTGGGTTTTGCCCATGTTATTATTAATATCAAATATGGTGGTTTTACTCTGATAAACATTTCCTAACTACGGTCCTGATGTAAATTCCGCTGCAAGATTTAACAAACTGATACCACCAAACTCTGAGCTCGCGTCCGCCCATTCCCGGGGATCAGGGATCGGGGGTTGCGACAGTAATTTATGGTTTTATCAAACACATATATTGGAATAAAAACACTAACTATAGAACACATGCAATTTGGAAGGCTGAGTGCCCGTACGTCGAGTTTTATGTCTAGGAAATAATGTTCGTACAAATCCACTTAATCGGACCCGTCACACTTTCCTAGGAACTCTCGGCGTGAGCGCTCACTTATAGTTTAAAGCATATATTCACTAAACATTGTTTGGGTTTGATTTCCTCTATACTAAAAAAACGTTGTAAAAATCTAATCAAAAAGTTTTTGGCAAACCATAAATAAAGAAGCGCAACATGGTCCGACAAGAATAATCCCTCTTATCAAGACGGGTACTTTAAGGTGATCCCGAGCTTAACAATTCACGGAGAAGAAACCAAATAAAGTTGGTCTTTTACCGGGGAGACTTAAAAGAACTGGATTTCCACCTTCTTTCACTTCTCTCTATTGTTTTTCTCACCTTATTCTTCTCTCACAAAGCTCAAAAATGCATGATTTCGATTTCCACTTGCTTTCCTATCTTCACTTTGCAAACCCAAATTGCCACCCAAACTTCGAGAAATAATTTTCCTTGAAACCATACATATGAGGAAATGGTGGCATCATCAAGAGAAATTGCCACCCTATTGCAGTCGATCAAAAAAAAAAAGCCAAACGAAGAGCCATAATGTAAGAGAAAATGCGGAAATTGGTCACATTATGGAAAATGTAGCAAGAACCAAACATACTCCCAATTTGAGTAAACACGCCTCATCCAAATTAGAGTTGTTCGATTCAAAGAAGAACACAACGTAAGAAAAACAAGCAACGTGTATTACGCAATGAAGGAAGAATTGTCAACATTACTCTACAAATTTGGAAAGACATTTATTCAAATGCCATACGAGGAATCATCTAGCCGAGACTACTACTAGACTTCAAGACCCGACACCATGCCCAATAATTTACTTTAGTTTTTTCCAAAAAAAAAAAACTAGTATAGTATCCCTTTTCTTTTCACCCTTAATAAAAGCCCTTTTGATTTATGCATTTTACTTAGTTAAAAGGTGGAAATTTGATTTACATACAAGCCTATGATTTATGATTATGTCGGAATGAACTTGAGCGAACACTTAAACTCATGATACACACGGGCACAAGCCAAAAAGAGTTGAGTGATCGTTGTGAGAAGTATCACGTTAGGCATAATAAAAGTTTAAGTAGGCATGTCATGTTTATATAATTTTTCACCAAATAAATCACTTGTGTAACTCATTAATCAAAAAAACCCTTTTCACCAATTTGAAGGATCTAAATGAATGGTTTACTTGAGGACAAGCAAAGTTTAAGTGTCGGGTTTATGATGTACCATTAATTATACATATTTATAATACGAATTTACCCCCATTTATGGATACTTTCGAGGCAATTTATGAGGGAAACACTACCTAAATAGTTTCTTTTCAGTTTTTTTTGCAAGATTTAAAGATCCACGATCAAAGAGAAGCAGAAAACAATGAAAACCGAATGAAAAATACGAAGTTTCCAAGAAGCACCCCCGTGCACAACACAGGCACTACCATGCCTCTCGCATCAGCTCGCCTTTTGGAAGAAAGAAAGAAAAATGGACGGTACACCCATGCATAGGCATGCACGGCCGTGCCTCCACAAAAGACAAACCTGACAAGACAATTCAAGTTATTTTTAAAAGTGTTTGTAATAGTACTTTGTCTTTAGATGTATTGTGTTTTATTGTAGCTTTTATAATAGTAATTGAATTTTGAATGTGTTTTGTTTAAAAATTGTCATTCTCTGTATTGCGACGGGTACTAATTTTAGTTATTTTAATTAATCAAATAATCTCCTCAATCCATCCTATAAGATTTACCGAACCACCCTTCAAGTTTAGCTAACGTTGCATATATTTCATTTCGCCGGTTATAGACTTGTTGACTCTCGAAGTAGAAACTGTTCAAACCCGCAACCAGTTTAAAAAAAAACACCCAGGTTTGTGCAATACACCCAAACCACAAATGGACACTTAGAACAAACGTGGTGGTGAAAAGCAATATGCAACTTGGTAGTGATACATTCATTTCTTCTTCATACAAATTTGTTACATTAATTACAAATTCCGGCGAATCATAAAAAGAAGAAAATCATAAAAAGCAATACGCAACTTGGTAGTGATACATTCATTTCTTCTTCATACAAATTTGTTACATTAATTACAAATTCCGGCGAATCGTCTACAGATAGAAGAAGAAGCTACCAAATACTTGTATATACAGCTAATTAGTAGTTCGTGTAGAAATTAAATTCCTTAACCCTTCCAAATGTTCATCATTCGATATGTGGAGGTTAATGCGAAGATTGGTCAGCAATGCTTCTTTATCCCAACTTAGCGGTCCAGAAGCATATAGCGCCTCTAAAGTGAAACGGTAAGCATGTAGCTCTAAGCCATGAACTCCCTTTTCCTCCTCTTTCCTTGAAGACTCTGCTGCATCACTTTCTACCTTTAGAGCGCGGCTACTACAACTACCGACAGAGCATTTGTCACTATCAGCATAGTAGTTATTCATTTTCTTATTACTAGCATAATAATATTCAGAGCAAAAGGGGGAAGCTCTCTTCAGTTGCGTCCTAGAAGACTTGTGTAATCCAGCATCGTTGTATATAAGCAAGTTACTGTCCCTTTCGTCATTGAGTTTTTCATCAGGCATTGGTATCTGCAAACCAAATTTTGGTTCTACCATCTTTGCATCTCCAAAGCTTCCTGAAATCTATATGATAATAATAATCACAATCATGTTAGTATTTGGAGAAATCAAGTCAAGTGTTATAGTATATATATATATATATATATGAAAGAGAGGTTTGTTTACAATTGGAAGCCATTGTCCATGTTGCCACAACTGTCTGGCCCTTATGTTTGATTTATGGACGACTATCTCGTACGAGAAGCCATGAGGCCTTGATGAAAAGTGAGCTCCATCAGAAACTTGGCAAACTAATGTTGCAGTTTTCCATGAACTATCATCCAACACTTCCACGATATCGCCAACCACCCAATTGTGTTCATCGTTTGAACGAGGAGGACAAGGGCGTATAAGCTCCCCAGACACCTTTTCAACACGCGCATAGCAACAATCGTACCTCAAATTGTAAGTATTTCGATTCCCAGAAACAACTTCGGCAACACACCATGATGTTGGCAGCTCCGTCTTGTTCATAACCTCCACTTTGCTCCCCTTTTGGAACTTCATGCTCGGTTAGAAGTTATGAACAAATTACCCTAAACCTGCTACACCTGCAAAATCAAATTCATATATATACAACAGTTTTCCCTAACAATAATGAATTTTACATAGGGTAAATTACACTTTTCGTCCTTTATGTTTGTATCGTATTGCAATGGATTCCCTTTAACTTCAATAATTAAAGTCATAGTCCTTTTTTGTAAAACGTATTACACTCTACGTTCTTTAGCACTAACCATGTTAAAATATGACATATTCCATGTACATGAGGGTATATTGGTAATTTTACTAGTTACATCTATAAACCCTAACCTACGTATATAAATCTGAGAAATATCATATTCTCCAGTTATCTATTAACAAGACAGCAATGGTGGAACTGTCTCCAATTCACATAGCCAAAAGCCCACCATCATCAACCAATGAAGAAGTTTCATTCAGATCTAATCCACCACAAACTCCGTCACGTCACTTCACATCATCATCTCGTACAAAATCATCATCAGCTGGTATAAACATAAAAAAACCCCTCACCTTTGTTTTCGCTTCTTCATCTAGTCCTCCAAACGCAAGTTATTCCGCAACTGAGTTTCAAACAATTTGACCTTTAACATGCCCATTTCCCCCAATTCAACAATACCCACAAAAGTTTCAACAATAGTTTGCAAAAATTGGATCTTTTTTATGAGTATTCAACAAAACCCACAAACATTTCACTCAATTCAAACAAACCCACAAATATTTCACCCAATTTAACAAAACCCACAAACAATTTGAACAATAGCTTATAAAAATTGGATATTTTTGATGAGTTTTAATAGTTCTTTCGTGGTTGTGTCAGACGAAGAGGATGACGAAGAGGATTGATGATGAGAGTATTGCGAGCCCTAATCTTGCGTCCCTCAACATCAACAGATTTAATCCGGCAAAACTCCGGCGCCGACATCATTGAAGATGCATCAACAACAACATCCTTGCGTCTCTCAACAGATAATTTGGTGACGGTACGGGTTTGTGGATGTGGCATCATTGACGGAACCAGTGGAGGCGTGTAACGCAGAGAACCTGTTCATTGGGTTTCTGTGAAAAACTGATGCATAAGGTAAGTTGGTGGAATTGGGGGTAGCCGGTGGTTATGGTGGTAAAGATGGTGGTAGCTGGTGCTTATGGTGCTGGAGATTTGGAAGTTACTGAAGGTAGTTTTGAAAAAGAGAATGAGAGAGATATTGATATAGTTATTATATAGTAAAAGTTTTTTATTTGTTTTAATTTATTTTAGATAATTAAATGAGGAAAATTACCAATATACCCTCATGTGCAAAGCACATGCCACTAGGTTAGTTTTAAAGGACGTAAGATACAACGAGTTTTACAAATAAAAGATTGTGACTGTAATTATTGAAGTTAAAATGCATCCATTGCAATCTGATACAAACATAAAAGACGAAAACTGTAATTTACCCTTTACATATATCATTTTACAACTTTTAGTTCACCGCATCCTAAATCATAAGGCAGCAAATAAGAATTTCATGTCTCGTGCTTTGGTTGACCAATTAAGTTAAACCCATTCAAAATTAGAAATATATATATATATATATATATATATATATATATATATAGGGGATGGTTCATTGGGGAACACTAAAAAAGTGGGGAACGTGGGAACACTTTTAAAAATTATACTTAACATGTTAAAAAAAATATTTTTCTAATTTTTTTCGGCGCGTTTTCTTATAAATACAAGTAGAAACATTTTTGATAAAAAAAATCAAAAACTAAAAATAAAAAAAATGTTTAAAAAACAGTTATATCTTATAGAATTAACTTAACATGTTAAAAATAATTTTTTTTTAAATTTTTTTCAGCGCTTTTCTTTATAAAAAGGAGGAGAAACTAGTCGAGTAAAAAAATAATTTTTCTAAAAAAAACATTTTTTAGCCTTTTTTTAATTGTTTTTTTTTAATATTTTTAGTTTTTGATTTTTTTTATTAAAAATGCTTCTACAAGTATATATAAGGAGAAGCGTCGAAAAAGATGTTTAAAAAAAAATAATTTTTAACATGTTAAGTTAAATTTTTAAGAGTGTTCCCCGGTTCCCCACTTTTTTAGTGTTCCCCAATGAACCTCGCACTATATATATATATATATATATCTTTAGTTTTTTTTTTCCTCAAATAAACTTATATTTCATTCAAATCTTCAGGGAAAATTACAATAAAATTCAACAGGTATTCGAATTTTATATGGGTTAGGTTAGGATAGGATTAACGTATTTGACATCATGAATATTTATACGTTACAGACTGACTACATTGAGTGATTCCTTCCAACCTGGTAATAATAAATGAAAACAGTTACCACGATGACGAATGACGGTGAAATCAAAAGCCCCCGTTTTTTTTTTTTTTTTTTTTTTTTAAATTTGAATTGAAAATGAAAAAAAACAAAAATAATAGATCAATCAATAATCAACAATTGAATACCCACTGAACAAAACAACTAACCTTTTTTATTCAAAACCGTGTAGCAGTGGGATTCGTTTTGATCTTGTCGATTTGTGTTCTAGGGTTTGATGATTTTATTTGTGTTTTTTACATCAGATTTAAAATTTATTATTTGTGGTGGAATATAATAATAGTTGGTTTGGGGGTATAACTGTAAATTTCTGAATCCACAAATAAAGGAGAGGCCTATAATCTCAATACGTATTTGTTCGATTCGATTGGATATTTCACAAAATTTTTACTATCTTAAACCCAACGGTTAGAGGGATATTTGTTTCAGGGCCACAACCAACCAAATTTAAGGTGTAAAGCATTCACATTCTATCCATCAAAATATGTGAGGGGGAGTTTTTATATTATAAAGGGTATAAAAAGTGGTTGTGAGTGGAGGAGAGAGAAAATGTTACTGTTCATCTGTATATTTGGGGGGACACTGTTCACCTAGTATAATTTTTTTAATATATATTGAAAGTGGTTGTGAGTGAAGGAGAGAGAAAAATGTGATGATAATATTATTTAATTGAAAAGGAGAGAGAAAAAGTATTTGTTTTTAATGGAAATATATTGATATAGGAGTTGTTTTTTAGTGGAATGTATGTATAATTTGATGGTTTGGATGTGAATGCTCTAATTCTATCAACCCAACCCAACGCTACGCTAATTTGATTTTCACAACATAGCGTGTATGGGGCTTTATTTGGGAAGCAAGAATATGTTAAAAACTGAGATATTAACTTAATGCACTTGTACGTAGTATCATAATTTGATATATACATACACTCGACTTTCTCACTTCCACTACTTTGATTATCTTCTATAGACCATATATAAGTGCGTTATACGGTTTTTATACTTCTCAACATAGGTTTTGAAATGATAGTGTCCCTATACATACTTCAACTACAATGGTTCCACAACATGGGATCTCCTATGGCTATCTTGAATAACTACTTCGGGAGCTCCTTTTTCTTAGATATCTAGTAAGAAAATAATAGAACTAGCTAATCTCGCCACAATCCGCTCAAATAAAGACCACCCTGAGCATGCGAGAGTCCCTTTTTTTTGTAATGAGTATGGTTGTCCAATATAATCTGAACATTTTAGGAGAGTTAATATGCAACTAGTTAGAGTGCGGTTTTTTTGTTTTTTTTTTTTTTGAAATGAGAACTTCATTAACACACGCCGAACTCGAAAACCGGGACGACAAAATACCTACAACAACACTTACATATTAACAAATTTACACCAATCTCCCCAATCGAAAAAGCCCTTCTTAGCCCTATGCTTAAACCAAAAAAACTAGCCGATCTAACTTGGCTAAAAATCTCTTCAACTCCACTTCTTTTACCATTGAATCTCAAATTATTCCTAGCCAACCATAAGTGTAACACCTCGAAAATTCACGTCCTATAATGTGTTGACACGTGTCATATGTTTGAACGTGTGAAAGAACGTTCTGAAAGGACTAAAGTTGACAATCATGGAAAGTATGCGAATATACGTATTCTAAATGTCAACAGTGAATAAATATATTGTACATTATCCCTACATAATGTTTATAGCATCAAACGGATAAATCATGGATCATGCGAAGCTAAAAGTGAGAAATTACAAACTACAGGGGTTAAATGTGTCAACATGTTTAAGACATACCTCTGAGTGACCTTTTGACAAACCCGAAGCTTTGTAACTGTTAATTATGCTCACTAGAATGCACGATATAAATTTCGTAAAGTTTCGTTATCGTATGAGAAAGTTATGATCAAATTCATGTGCGAAGGGTTAAAGCGTAAACGTTGAAAGTTAGGACTTTTCGGGTAACAATTAAGTTAACCGGGGACTTAACAAAGCGGGTATATGTTTTAAAGCCCTTATAAACCTAATTGGAGGGCTCAAAATGCAAGAAGGGAAGTCTAAGCAAAGTTTGAAGGGGCAAGGATCAAAACATAAAAATCTAAAGTTGGATTTGAGTCAGACAAGGTATCGCGCGACGCGAGGCCCAGGGGGGGGGGTCCATCGCGTCACGCCTAGGCCCATCTGATGCGAATTTCTTGCTTCTTTGTCTGCCATGGCCCTTGTGTTCGACTTTTAACCGATTTGCCTCATCTTGGACGACGCCTAGGCACCCCCTAAGCACTAGGAACACTTGTTAATCAGTTGTGGAGAGTTGTAGACCCAAGTGTCAACAATCTATGGTGAGGAATTCACTATAAAAGGGCCATGAACTTGCAAACATTCTTCACACCTTCCTTCAAGCTTTCTGATCATTCCTGGAGCTCAAGTCTTCTTCCAAGTGATCACTAATCAAGCTTAGGACTTCAGTAAGTTGCTAATCCTTTCTTTAATTGAGTTTAGCTTAGTTATTTAGCTAAAAGTCAAACCGTCATAATTACGGTTTGACTTCGAGATTAATTAATAATGGCTCAGTCAAATCTCGAATTAAAAGTAGTTATAAGTTGGTAATTATGTGGGTAATAAACCCTTAAAAGGGTTCCCCCTGATTCCCACTCTAACTAGGTCAAATGTCGGGTCAAACTTGTATTTAAAAAGTCAACAGAATGTGTAAATTACAATTTATGCATAATTAGCAATGTAGAACACATACAACCTATTTGATCATTAATATAACTTGGTAATTAGTGTAAGGACATGTCTAAACATGTTCAACCCGACAATTTCCTGTTTAGACCCGGTTCGGAACCAAAAGTCGCATAGTTTGACTTATACTTTGACTTTCAGTTCTGACCCGTTATGGTATGTTTTAGAAATGCCTTAAAGCTTTATTTGGACCAGGTTACATGCTAGTATAACCCTCTGTGATTATACACCTCAGATCATTAGTTATCCAATTAAAATGCCTGATTCCGTTAATTGCTCATATGTTGACCATTATGCCCTTTTCACCTTAAAACGTGATTTTTGGAAATATAAAAGAGTAGAAACCTTAATTACTGATATGTAAACTTGCATACAAAATTTGACATCAGTTTGAGGTGTAGGTTAAGAGTTATGCTCGTTAGCGTAAAATTAAAGCTTTATGTTAATTAAACGGCGTATTTAGCGTATAGCCTACTTAAACATACTTTTTGATATCAATCTCTTTACCCACTGATGTAATATATTATTTTGGGATTTTTAAAGATTTTTAATTAATTTTAGGCTGAGCATAACTTATAGTCGTAGGCTTAATCCGGAAATTGTCGGTTTTGCCCTTACGGGCCATAAAATGAGTTTTACATATCTAAACGACTCCAAACCTTTTGCTACTGATCACATATGATAAATAAATTATTTTAAGCCTTATGGAAATATAAAAGTATCAGATTTATGTATCAAACCCGGAAATGGCCTCTAATCGCCTTTTTAAGCGTTTTTAACGCATAGTATGTGCTATAACTATATTAAACATACAAGGGTTGATACCTACTGATATTTGAGGCAAATTATAATATTTTAACAGTAAGCAAAGGTTGATAAACTCAGACTTCAGTTTTGAGCTTTTCGGCTTATGTGAAATTACCAAAATACCCCTACGGGGCATAGTTTGGTTATAATTGGTAAATTTCACATATATACTTTATCCTACTGTTATAACTAAGTAAAATAAGTATTTTTGATGATTACATCAGACCTGTAACTCAGGTAAATACTTAAACTCTTTTATAACCTTTTAAATGACCAAACTACCTCTACGGGGCATAGTTTGTGTTTAAATTCATTTCGGGCATAATAAATGATATCTTACTGATGTCACAACATATATGAAGCATATTAACTTAGGAAACCTGTAAATGGCTCATAAGTATACCCGTTACGCTTATTACGCGTTCGGTTCGGTTTATGTAACTAGTTTACATAAACTAGCCTAAACGGGTCAAACCTTATCGGTTTTATCTCAAAATCCAGAATGTGTATAATATACCCATGTTAAACAAGTCTTCATACTTGTCGGGTCTAAAACACATTCTATCCGGTCTTCGCTTAATTATGCGTACAAACCGTATCATTGAAACTAACCGGTCTAAGCTTATGCTTAATTAAAGACCCGTTAGGATTCTAATAGGTTATTATAAACCTTCGTTCCAGATTAGGAGTACCAGTAAAAGCTACTTGCGTTTGCTTATTGTGATTTATACATTGCTCAGGTAAATACTTTTAACTTATTTTCCCTATACGGGCTTGGGTTACGGTATATAGCATACCGCTTGATCGGGCATCAAATCTTCCTTCGTTGGGTGGTTAATTGAATAATTTGATCGGCTCGTTTAAACAGTCTTGTTTACTTAAAAGCCTTTGGGGGGTTAATGACCATGTCCTGGATATCCTTGGCATCATTTTACGAATGGCCACGACTTAAGCGCGGGGTGTAGGCGTACACCCGTCAGTGCACAAAAGAATAATGTGGTGTGTCTATTGATCTTTAACCCGGACTTGATCCGGGCTACTGAACGCACAAGGAACATGTAATTCGTTCACAAGATTATATATTTAAAATAATTCTCCCAAGTTAAATAAAATGTTTATGCCACGTGCATCCAAACCAATTTTCAACCATTTTCCAAAATGAGTCAGTTGATTGTATTTACCAGTGTAAACTGACGTATTTTCCCAAAAAGATTAAATGCAGGTACTAAGCGTAATTGGCTGGGATTTCTCCTTAGCATCATTAGAAGTCTCGCAAGCTTAAGATGCCTGAAGTCTGTTGAACTATTGTTTCATATTTTATTTTCGATCCTTCTGTGGATAAACTTCCGAATATTGTGACATTTGATATTACAATAATAAATTC
>CM060387.1:114307936-114337371 GCA_030545235.1 Helianthus tuberosus | reverse complement strand
ACTGGGGGCGGTTGCCTTTTGTCCGTGATAATTTCCACGAGTGATAGTTTTCAACAACCCACCGCCACCATAGTTTTCAACGAGTGATGGAGATTTGTTCGTGATTTTTTTTCACGCGTGATGGGCTATGAGTGATAAATGGATGTGAGGGGGTGTGAGGGTTTATTGTTGGGTGTTGTGAGTGATGACCAATGCCACTAAAAAAGGTTGTGAGTGATGGAAAAATGGTTGATGACATGACGGATCTTGATTGGATGTTGTGAGTGATGAGTGAGTGATGAGTGATGACCACCCCCACCCCTTAACAAGCTTTACAAATAAAGTTTGAAGCTAGGGGATCATTTAGGGGGTGTTTGTTTTTTCTTCAAACATCTTCAAGGGAGCTGATATCTGCAGGCGCGCAGACGTTACCCTTGAAGACTGTTTGTTTTTTTCTTTTAAACAGATCTGAAAATGACATTTTTCAGCTTAAAAAAAAGCTATGACACCCTTTCTTCAAACATCTTCACAAAAAAAAACCTCCTCCCTCATATACGTTCTGAACTCAAATTTGAACCAAAACTGGACCACCACCATTGTCGTAAGGTCACCGGCACCGGCCATCGCCTCAGTCGGACACCACCACCGTGCCGGAAAAAGGCGCCGGAGTGCCGGCCGGAACCGGCATAGCTTCAAGTTAGTTATAACAGATAATATATTCAACTGGATTATACCTCATTTCAGTAAAAAGGAGAATTCGAGAAGTTACAAGAAGTAAAAACGATCCAAAGAACCGACAGTAACACAAACGAAACCACCCTTGATTCAAGCTCAAGCTCGATCCAAGTACAACAAAAGGATGAAACTACTCTTGATTCGGTATTAACATGTCCGCCTTCTAAGTCTTTTACCGATCGGGATCTTCACAAAGCCTGTAAAATTGTGTCATCCTCTATGACTTGGTGCCCAAAGGAAGAAGCTTTACAAAAATGTGATCTTTATATCACACCAGATTTAGTTGTGGAGGTGCTGCGAAAATGCAACCTACATGGTGGTGCAGCGTTGCGTTTTTTCTCATGGGTTGGAAAGATAGACGGTTACCGACACACTGGGTGTGTTTGCCGGAAAAAGGCGCCGGAGTGCCGGCCGGAAGCGGCTTCGGTGACCGGATCAAGAGAGAAGGCAGAGAGGAGGTAACTGGTTTAGGATGTTTGAACTTAAAAGATTTTGGAGGTAATTGGTTTAGGAT
This sequence comes from Helianthus tuberosus, assembly GCA_030545235.1. Classification (NCBI taxonomy): domain Eukaryota; kingdom Viridiplantae; phylum Streptophyta; class Magnoliopsida; order Asterales; family Asteraceae; genus Helianthus; species Helianthus tuberosus. The sequence continues at coordinate 114,336,143 of CM060387.1, read as the reverse complement.
GTTTTGATTTGAAAAATAAAACAAAGTTCATGTAGCTTGTACAGACGGTATCAATTTATAAAAACAAACAGTCTTATCTTATAATACATGAGGGAAGGATTCCCAAAAGTTAAGAACTTCTTCCCCCATTATTTATAAATAAACCCCTAGAATGAGGGTAAAGTGGTCTTTTAAACCATAATTATTTTTTAGTCCCTCAATCTATTACATTTAAATCCTTGACATTTAACATAATTATGGGTAATTAGTTACTCTTCCCCCCTCCCTCTTTAATTCTTAAATGTATTCCTGCGATATCTTACAACCCGTAATGTTTTAAAAAAATCCGAAGGTACCATGACGATCGGCACATTTTTTTAAACGTTTCGATAGTTGTCTTTTTTAGTTTCGCCGTGCGTTCATAAAGTACAAATAGCCGATGCGTAAATGTACAATTGATTAAAGCCAACATTTGTTTTTTACCGTGCATTAACATTTGTTTTTTACCCAAGTTTTTTGTTTTGAACGGCATTAATAAACTAAAATATTCCCTAATTTTACTTGTACAGAGTCAGTTTGTTGTGGCATGTTTAATATAATATAGATAAAACTCACAACAAACTTCCTATTAAACATGCCACAACAAACTAAACAGGATATGTGCATCTTATTTTAAAAACTTAAAACTCACAACAAACTTCCTAAATAAATGGATAACCAATCTAAAACTAAACCCTAATGGACTACTATAAATACTTAGCAAACACTCACAATTCTACGTTTCTATTGCTAGACAGATTTAAAATATGGAGCCAGTTCTGAATTCACTTGATGCGAAAAAACAAGCATGCGATATTGAAAAATCTAAGGTCGGTTCTATGATAAGTTTTGTTATATCGCAATAATGAATAATTGTTTTCTTTTATTTACTTTTATGTGAATACTAACTTATTTGATTTTTCAGATTCAACACACCAATTTAAACACCCCAGTTGTCGAACAAGCTTTTGTTAGTTTTTAAGTAATATTTTCGCTTATAATCTTTCATATTAACAAGTTCGTTATGTTATTATTTGGTGTTTTATTGTAGGATGATGGTGATAATAGTGTTGAATTTATTTCTTATGGTGCAATGTTCAGTCCATACAAGTCTAATCTTCAACGTCAATTTAGTAAAGAGGTAATTTTAAAATTTATTTAATCTTTTTTAATTTTTTTTATTCAATATTTGTTCTTTTTATAAAATTTATTTAATCATTTTTTAACTTTTTTATTAAATTTTTGTTTTTAGAGGATCGGAAGTATGAGAATCAAAAGAAAAGATCTAAGAGACTCTCTGAATGGAAATGGGTCGAGGTTATAAATTTAGATGATTCTGAGGACGATGAGAAAGAAGATGAATTAGATGATACTGCTGATTCGAGCACAAACAAGAAAAACGGATCAAAAAAGAAGAGAAATTAGATGAAATATATCAAGTGTTTTTATGTTTTTTTTTCATTTTCAGTTGTTTTTGTTTGATCTAGACTATCCCATGAATAATAAAGTTTATTTTATGTTTGAAGTTTATGTTTTTTGTTATTTTATTGCACTTATAATTTACATCTCGATTGAACTAATATACTTTAGTACTTAATCATGTTCGTATTATATAATTTACATGTTCGTACTTGATCATTTCCAAAGAGATAAATTCGATTACCAAGAATGGCCAAAACATGAAAACTACCTCTTGGTTTGGAGTAAATTCAAGATTGTATTTACAAAGCACACTAAACTTATTCAATTTAACAGTCATGTTCCACGAGGATTTCGTATATATCCATTAGTGCCTTCTATAAAAAAAACTGTTGGACGACACCAGATATGAAAAAATAATTATATAATATTATAGATTTTTCGAATAATTTGTATTTCTTAAATAAAAAGATAAAGTTAATAAAGATATAAACTTTTACATCCTATTTTTTTTTATAAAAATATGATTTTTTAAATATTTATAAAAATGAAATTTAACATTAGTTAAAGGTGTTTAAAACGTACCTACAAGTCACCTACTATTTTTTACTTTTTACTTTTTCAAAAACGAAAAATTTTAAAATTAAAGTTTATTGGATGAGTATGATGTGGATATTTAAAAAAGTTATGGACTTTAAATAATAAAATTATAAACTTTATAATTTCACCAACAAAATAAACTTACTTTATAACGATAACAACTTATCTTTTATTTTTTGTCATTTGTTTAGTATTTTTTATTAACAAACGAATCTTTACATGTTTAAAATAGTTTTTCTATACTTTATTTATTATTAATTTTTATAACAAAACAAAACTTTGATATTTAGTAGATAGAAGATAAACTATGTTCCAAAATTTTAGGAATTATTTAATACTAATTTACGATATTAGTAGATAGATAGTAAACTATATCCCAAAATTTTAGGAATTATTTAATACTAATTTACGATATTTAGTAGATAAATAGTAAACTATGTCCCAAAATTTTAGGAATTATAAGTAAACTAATTAGGTCCTCCAAGTTAATTATATGGGATGAGGCATCGATGGCGAAACGTCAGGCGATAGAGGCAGTTGATCGAACATTGCAAGACATTATAGGTGTTAGGCTCCCATGTCTAACACTTATGACATATATCCACCACAATAATGTTATCATATACAAATAAGAAAACTACCAGCAACGAGTGCCGCAATCCAAAGTGTCGCCCCCGCCGCATCGCGCGGGCACCCTACTAGTATTTTAGATTGAAGAGCTTCAGACCATATCTTTAGTTGTAGACATGAAAACATATGAAATTAACTTGCAGACAATTTATGTGTGCAAAAACAAACAGCACATTACTTTCCCTATCTCCACTCGTTTCAAATAATAAATTGGTCATCCCAAACGTTACAAGAATATTAAATTTTTCTTTTTTCTTAATAGCAAAGTAAAGGATGTTTAAAAAAAGGATAATTATTATTTATTTAACAAATAATAAATAAATAAGAGTGGGGTTGTATTTGCATAGGAAGCAAACGCGTATTTAAATTGCTGCATGAAAAGGGAGGGTTACAAAGCAGACGAAACCACCGATCATCGTCGCTACAATTCCGATCCATTCACCACTCCGCTTGTAACCAATCTCATCCTCCTCCATCCTTTTGATCAGATTCATACCAAAATCGATAGCTTAAAAATACATACATATATTATTGATTAGGTAATCATCGTGAGATTAGATAGATGGATACAAGTAGTAATTGGCAAGGCGCCGTGGACTGGAGGACTCTTCTGCCACCGGATACACGCCGTAAGCTTGTCGATAAGATGTATGTTTTTATTATAATTAAACTCCATTTCTTATGATTTTCAATCCGCTTTCAAATTTGCTTATCATCTCTCATCTCCATTTACTACTTACTTTAGCCTATGTACAATGCAAAAGTTTATATTATATTATTTATTTGAAAAATTATACCTTCTTTCATGTTCAAAACTGGGGGTATGTAGAATGGATAACTTGAAGAAGCAACCTCCGTTTTCTGGACCAGAGAAGCTACATGAACTTAAGGATTTTGCCTTGAGGTTTGAAGAGAAATATTATACTGCTGCAACAAGCCAGGTTTGTTTGTTTGTTTTCTACTATTATTATTTTGAAAATTAAGTAAACATTCCACATATTTGATAAAGAAGAGTTCAACGATATATTCTTTTCATTTGGGGGTTTTGCAGGCTGATTATATGCGGAGAATATCTCTCAAGCTGATGGGCATTGAGAACAGATCTGCAAATCCTATGCCCAATTCTCTGCAGTCCAATGCTACTTGTGATTCAGGTACTTTCCTTTCCTTGGGTTTATTAAAATATCATCGATCTTATATATTTAAGAATTGCGTTAAAACATTTGCTGTATGGACCATAAGGTTCTCAGGGCATGCAGCAACTGAATAACCAAGGTATTCCTGTACCCTCTCATCCTCATCATCATCATCAAGCTGGTAAACAAATCTTACCTCAGAGCATCCACAATAATGTTTCTTCATCTGGAATAGCGCGCTCCACCGCCACCCAAAATTCAAGCTTGCAGAACATTTCTGTAAGTCAAAGGCAGATACCAGCAAGTCAAAGCTCACAGCATTATCTTTATCAGCAGCAGCAGCACCACCAAATTGCAAAGCAGAAGCTGCTGCAACAGAATAATACAACCTCAGTTCAACCACACGTTCAGCAACAGCATCAGAATTATGCACTTATGCAGCCCACAATGTTGCAACCGTCTTCTCTCTCTACCATTAAACAAAATCAGCAACCTCATTTGAGTCAACACTTGGCCCTAAGACAACAAAGACAGCAGCAGCAGCAGCAGCAGCAGCCGAGGGTGTTTGGCCAGCAGAATAATAATCTTTCAATTGGTCAACATAACAACTTTTCTGCTATTCAGCAGCATTTGGGCCATCAAAAACAGCCGCAGTCGCTTGGAGCTCAATCCACCATGCATTCATCACATCTGCTGCAGTCAACGCAAGGTCAAAGGTCACAAATGGAATTACAGCCGCAGGTGATTCCACAGTCAGCTCAGTTTCAGCACCAACTAAATATGAACCAGAGGCTTCCAGCATCATTTCATCAGCAGAGAGCTATGCCAGAGGCTTCATCAAGTAAGCACATGTTAATCTCATACTTTGTTTTTGATGTGAGCTTATTATAAATTAGTTTCAAGAGTATGTTACATGTTTAACTTTTTTTTTTTTTGTTTTGTTCTGTAGCATCTTCAGATTCCACAGCTCAGACAGGAAATCCAAACAGTGGAGATTGTCAAGAAGAGGTGTATCAAAAGGTGCTGTAATTTTAAAGACAAATGAATAATACAATTATGGATCTCCTTTTATTTACACAATTTGAACATGCAACTACAATCTTCCATTTTACAGGTGAAAGCTATGAAGGATCAGTATTTTCAAGGGCTGGCTGATCTGTACCCGAAAATTTTAGGCAGATTGCAGCAGGTAAGTTTCTTGGTCATATCCATTTTACGCACTGATACAACCCTTTGAAGTTATAATTTCATGTATGACTATTGTTGACCAGCATGATTCTCTTCCTCAGCAACCAAACGGCGATCAAGCTGAGAAGCTGAAAAAGTTTAAACATATGTTGGAGCGTTGCATGAAATTCCTACAACTCCCCAAAAACAACATATCTCCCAACCATAAAGAAAAGTTGGGTGCATTGGAGAGAGAAATTGTTTATCTCACAAGTTCACAGATGCGCAAACCTGGGCCCACACTGCAACAACGTATGAATTCTCTGCACCAATCACAAATGCAGCCTCATGAAAATCAGATGCAATCAGTTAACTTACAGCATAATAGTTTGGCGACCTTGCACCATAATTCTGCTTCAACTGCACAGCAGAATATGATGAGTATGCTGCAGCAGCAGCAGCAGCCAAGTTCCAACATGCTTCCACATCAGCAATTGAAGCAACTCCACAGTCGACAAATGCAGCAACAGTTAATGCATAAACAACAATTACACTTTCACCCACAAACAAAGCATAGCATGAAGCTGAATGTGAACCAGATAAATGATAGCAATGAGTTGAAGATTAAACAGCAGACTGAAATGAAGTCAGAATCATTGAAACAACTAAAGCTTGACCAGAAAAACGTGTTGAACTCTGTGACTACATCCAGCACACCTTTGCAACCTGCCAACTCACCGTTTTTTGTGTCATCGCCATCAACTCCATCTACGTCTAACCTGCCAGGAGATACCGATAAAATTAATTCAAGTGTTTCATTACTTGCTAATGATGGAAATATTTGCACTCCTGGAATATCTGCCTCACCTTTGCTTGCAGAGTGCACAAATCCAGATGCCAATGGTACTTTCGTTCATTCTGGAAAGTTAACTACTATAGAACAGCCTCTGGAACGCTTACTCAAAGTGGTCAGTAATCAGTTCTAAACTGTCTAACCTATAAAATATAAATAAAACTCTGTTTGCATTAGGTTTCTCTGCTGATAATATAAACTTGGAGGTGACAGTTTCAAGCCCTTTACTTATAAATTGATTTCAATTCAGGTTATGTTATATCTCTAATAGGTCAAAGAGGTTAAAAGTCACTCAAGGGTAAATTTAGTGCGTAAAACCTCCTAAATTATTTTAGTCTAAATACTAGATTAAACTGAATAAATATAATGTTTATAATTATAATCGACACACTAGATAATTATAGGAAAATGTGAATCTCATAATAATAGTGTTCATGTCAAACCAACCCCGAAGTAGGCCTGTAAATGAACTGAACGTTTATGAGTTGTTGGTGAACTTGTTTGGCGGGAAGTTCGTTTCTGTTCATTTAATTGAACGAACAAACATGAACACACGTTTTGTTCGTTCATTTATGTTCATGAATGTCCGTTTATGTTCATTTGTGTATGTTTGTTCGTTTCAATTTAAATACATAAGTAGTTAGATCATCCTATATACTTAAAACAAAAGTCGGTGGTGAATCCACCTCCCGACTTTGGCCCTTCAGGTTTGCCTTTTGTTACCTTTACCCCTTCACGTTTGGTAACTGGGATTTCGAGTAAATGGTAATCGGTTCATATACAGGCCTAATCCAAAGTGAACCAAAGAGCTACCAATTTTGACCCGAATCCAGTCTGACCCATTACCCAACCTGCCAATACTAAAAAAGTATGGCTAACACCTTGTGTATTTCTTTGCTTAACAGGTGAAGTCAATTTCACCAGAATCCTTGAGTGCTTCAGTTAGAGACATTGATTCAGTTGTTAGTATGATTGATAGCATTGCTGGAACGGCACCAGGTAATGGATCGAGAACTGCTGTTGGTGAGGACTTGGTTGCCATGACAAAAGCAACAACTACGGGAAAAAGAAAAATGAAACGCTTTATGAATAACCCAATGTTTATAAATGTTGTATCATCTGCAAGCAGCTTTAATCATTTGGAGAACTCAGAATTGGAATCCACTGCAACTTCTACCATAAAGAGGCCTCGGGTTGAGGTATTATCTCATATGCGAGCGTGTTATGATTTGTAATTTTTTCTTCCCAATTTGTATACGGAACCCATAAGCAAACAGTGATATGAGTAGGCGCTAAAACAGGTTGCATTGACAACTAAAGCATTAATTATGGTTACAAAAACAATACTGTTAACGTGTGTGAAATGGTTGCAGATGAAGCATCCCCTATTGGAAGAAATAAGAGAAATAAATCAAGGACTAATAGATACTGTGGTTGATATTAGCCAGGAAAATGCTGACCCAGAAGTTGGTAAAGGAACCATTGTTAAGTGCTCATATAGTGCTGTAGCTCTTTGTCCAAATCTCAAGTCACAATACGCGTCTACGCAAATGGTATTTTACGCTACTTTATATTCTTTACACCATTAGACTTTTACAAATAACCACATCTGATTTTTTTTATGTGCTATCATTTTCAAAACACAAATCCCTTTATGTTAGAGCCATTTATGGACTTTAACCCATGTGCAGTCACCTATACAACCGTTGCGATTGCTTGTTCCTGCAAATTATCCGAATTGCTCCCCTATACTCTTGGATGAGTTTCCTGTTGAAGTCAGGTAGGAAATTATTTCCCTGCAATTTTTCATTCCATGCAACCTTCTTTATGTTTCTAAAATGATCATTTCAGTTAGAGCTGCCCAATTGGGCGGCTCAAAACATGATCAAACAGACCCAAAACACTTTTGTCTGATTTTTTTCTTTTAAATAATTAGCATGTCATATATGATTACAAAAATATAGTATTTATATAATAATCTATTTTTGGATTAACTGATTCAGGATGTGTGTTTCATGTTGGAAACTCTCAACCTATTCAACTCATATGACCAGTTTCTTGTTTAGCTAATTAATTTCTTCCACTTCACTTGTGTATATATTGTTAGAGATAAAACATAACCAGAATTGACTCACTAATGGGTCAAAATCATTAGTTTTGACCTGGTAGGACAAGATATTGTATTTTGAAGGCACTTTAGACATGTGACAGAATTAGTTTTCGTTGCACAGCAAGGAATATGAAGAAGATCTTTCAATAAAAGCAAAGTGGCGGTTCAATAGTTGTGTGAGAAAGCTTTCTGACCCGATGTCACTTGAGATGATGGCAAGGACTTGGGATGTTTGTGCTCGTGCGGTTATTTTGGAGTGTGTGCAGCAAAGGGGTGGTGGCACTTTCACCTCTAAATATGGAGCCTGGGAGGACTGCCTAACTGCTGCATGAGTTTATTATATATTTGACATATTGGATTGAGTGCTAGCTTTTTACCTGGTATGGCGTTTTCATATTATTGCGTTCTCATGTCGCAGTTATTAATTTTTGGTATGGTGAAAGTCAATAATCAGTTTCGGGATAGCTTCAACAAAATTGGTACATATATTTCTGATTATTTTGAAAACAAAAAAGACATAAAATCACTATCACCCATATAAGAAGAAAGTTGTGTTGTGGGGATTAATTAATTAAATCCTACATCTTCAACCAAGAGTTACTCTACTATCTTCTGTGTGAATTATTTAGAGATAGATCACCTTGTACATTATTCTCTCGAGGTCAGTAGATTTTATCAGTGACTTCTCCCTCTACTATCTTTGAAAGGACTCACCAAATTGGCTTAGTATAATATATCTCCTTTGCAAATGGGTGTTTTACCAACTCACTTCTTATGCTAAATTAGAGCTTGAATCTAGATGTGAGATGTATTTATAACTTAAAATCACCTATATTTAAGGGGTCTAAAGTTTTGCTTGCCAAAATGTGAATATAAGTGATGGTTGAAAGATGAACGATATACACTTTTACGAAGAAAATTTGTCTCACATAAATTAGAGTGAGCGTGGTTATTAGATAGTCAATATTTGGCTGGCTTGGTTTGTGTAAACACCTTAAACATTGACAAAGCCTTTTGGAAAGATGTCGCACTCATTTGAGCTACACATTATGAAATATATCCCTTAGGTGAGTTTGAAATGGTTGTTTCGTGGCAAAACCAGGTAAACCCTAATTGATACGCACGGATTACACGATTAACAAAACAACACTGATTATGCCTCGGGCGAATCCGAGGACACGTTATAGTTAACATATGAACGTTAGTAATTAATGTGGTGAAATTGAGGCCTCAAAGTGCAGAAAACAAGTTAAACGGAAAGGTTTCCGGTTAACAGTGCAATAACCAATTAAAAGCGAATGAACGTGCCATAAACACGTCCAGGGATATGTATTTATGTAAACATGATACTTAGATAATAACATAGGGATTTTGTGGCCTTAGTATGTAGTAAACACGTTAAACAAAGTAGTTGCCGTTTAGTGTAACGTTTTCAATTTTAACGTACACTGTAGCATCCAAACATGCATTGTATCATCCGTCAAGCCTAAAAAGACTTATAAAACATTAGTATAATGTATTTTGAGCAAATAAGTTAAAGCGTTCGGGTTTTTGTTAAAGTTGGATCGTATTTTTAAAACACAAAAAAACCGCGCGAAAAAACGCGTTGTTTCACGCCCCTTTTCCCAACCTGATGAGCGTTTAAACCCGAAAATTATCCCAAAACGCTAAATATCAGCTAATACTCATCTAATGTTGCAAAAACCAAGGTCAAAAGTGTCCCCCCTAATTTCGATCGGCCTCATATTACCCCCATCCTTTCCTTCATTTCAGCAACCTTTCATCCTTTTAACCTCTGTGATACTTCTGCCCCAACCTTTTTACATCAAGTTCCAGGGAAAAAAATATAAGGTACCATGCCTTTCTAAGTGGTTTTCATGCTCTTTTTTATGTAAAAGTTGATTATAACAAACAAAAAAAAAAATTAGTTTTAATCCATCCATAAACTTTCTTTGGGCCTTGAGGGCTGTTTAAACATATTTTTTTGAATGGCAACAACGACTATATAATACCCGTAACATGATGGTTCATGAGGTTTCATGGTGGAAAACTTTAGAATTTGGATAAAAAAAACACGGTTAATTCGACAAGAAACTTGTAAATTAAACCCTAACGGAAAAAACTAGTAAAATGGCTTGATTTATGATGGTGAATACATGTTTGTGTTGTACATGGTTTGTAGGTACTATTCTTAGAGTTATTCGGGCCCTGGAAGTATAGAAATCGCTCAAAGGGTCCAGAAACGGAAGTTATAATACCGAAAATCGAATTTAGGGCCCTTAAAACTGTCACACCCCCAAAATCCACAAGCAGAGTATCACCGCAGGAGGCGTGACTGACCAGGATCCAGCCACCAATCATATTGAAAAATATAATTAAATAAGTAGAAGTCCAAACCAAACAATATAATTGGTGTCAAAACAGTCCAACAAAGTCTAAGTTAACAGCGGAAACAAATAGTTCAAAAACCCAAATCATAAGTTTTAAAGTTCATAAGTTTATCATGAACACTCAATGTCCATGCTCCACAAGTCACAACGACTCCTCCGGTGCAAGCTCCATCTAAGTACCTAACGACCTGCAAGGCATGTAACAACGAATCAACAACAACATTGAGCATCACGAATCTGGGTAGGAAGACTGGAGTGAATAGTAAGCTGTAACGCACGTACACGCTTAGGTTTGGTTTCCTTACGACTGAGGGCGTCAGCCACAACATTGGCTTTGCCTGGATGGTAATTGATTGCGCATTCGTAGTCGTTAAGAAGTTCGACCCATCGACGCTGTCGCATGTTCAACTCCTTCTGATCGAAGATATGCTGGAGACTCTTGTGATCGGTGTAAATGGTGCACTTGGTACCGTATAAGTAATGTCTCCATATCTTAAGTGCAAACACCACTGCTCCCAACTCCAGGTCGTGATTAGTGTAGTTCTTTTCGTGAACTTTGAGTTAGCGTGATGCGTAAGCAATGACTTTCTCACGTTGCATCAACACACAACCAAGTCCTTGGATTGACGCGTCACAATAAACCACAAAGTCGTCTGTGCCTTCAAGTAACGAGAGAATAGGCGCGCTACAAAGCTTCGAATTCAACTGCTGAAATGCGGATTCCTGAGCATCACTCCAACGGTAGGTGATACCCTTCTGAGTTAGAATAATAAGATGTTGCGCAATCTTCGAGAAATCCTTAATAAACCTTCTGTAGTAACCCGCCAAACCCAAGAATTGATGGATTTCAGTTGGAGTTTGAGGTGCAGGCTAATTCCTGATTGAGTCAACCTTGGATGGGTCAACGTGAATCTCATCCTCATTAACCACGTGGCCTAGGAAATGGACTTCACGAAGCCAAAAGTCACATTTCGAAAACTTAGCATAAAGCTGTTCTGCTCGAAGAAGTTCCAGAATGAGTCACAGATGATGCTCGTGTTCCTCCTGACTCTTGGAATAGATAAGGATGTCATCGATGAAAACAATAACAAATTTATCCTAGTACAGTTTTCACACTCGGTTCATTAAGTCCGTGAAAACTGCAGGTGCGTTTGTCAACCCGAAAGGCATAACCAGAAACTCGTAGTGTCCGTAACGAGTCCTGAATGTTGTCTTGGAGATGTCCTCGTCTCGGACTCTCAGCTGATGATAACCCGATCTCGGATCAATCTTGGAGTAGAAGCTCGACCCTTGCAACTGGTCGAACAGATCATCGATACGAGGAAGATGATAACGATTCTTCACGGTCACCTTGTTGAGTTCGCGATAGTCTATGCACATTCGAAAGGTACCGTCTTTCTTCCTCACAAACAAGACTAGAGCTCCCCAGGGCGAAGAGCTAGGACGAATGAAACCCTTGTCCAAAAGCTCTTGCAGTTGCGCGGACAGTTCTTCTAATTCTGATGAGGTTAAACGATAAGGTGCACGAGCTATTGGTGCGGCTCCAGGAGCTAGCTCGATTTGAAACTCGACCTGACGATGAGGCGGAAGACCAGGTAATTCCTTAGGGAATACCTTAGGAAAGTTACGCACGATCGGAATATCTTCAATCTTCTTCTCTTTCGTTGAGGTGTCAGTAACGAGAGCTAGAATAGCAGTGTGGCCCTTTCGCAAACACTTCTGGGCCTTAAGGAAAGAGATGATGCCCACAACAGCACCACTCTTGTTGCCACGAATAACGAGGGGTTCTTCACCAGAACGAGGAAAGCAGGCGATTTTCTCCTTGCAAAGTATTTCCGCATGATGTTGGGATAACCAGTACATCCCAATGACAACGTCGAAGCTACCAAGAACGATGGGGATAAGATTGATAGAGAAGGTCTGACCAGCTAGAGCTAGATTACAACCCTTAACTATGTGTGTGGCCTCAAGATTTTTACCGTTCGCTAGTTCTACAACATGCTTAAAATCCAGAGGGATTGGGGTATGCTTAAGCATCTGACTAACTTTTAAGGACACGTAACTAGTATCGGCACCCGAATCAAATAAAACAGAAACAAAGAAATCATCTAGTAGGAACTTACCCGTCACGACGTTGGGATCGTTCCTCGCATCACCCTGTCCCATCACAAATGCACGTCCCCTGGCAGTCTCTTTTGAAGTGACCCTCAGCACCACACTGGAAACATCCCTTGTTGTTACCCTGATGTTGCTGCTGCTGCTGGCGCTGGTTTTGTGGAGTTTGCTGCTGCTGTCGCCTCTGATTCACAGGATAAAGACTCCTGCAATCTTTTGCTGCGTGGCCTGGTTTGTTGCATCTCTGACAGTTGTTCTTGCTACACGACCCTCCGTGGTGCATATTACATCGGTTGCACTTAGGGTGGTTTCCCTTCTACCCGCCCTGACCTTGATTACCAGAAGGCAGTTGACTAGGGCTCTTGTAGTCGTCAGTCCTTCGCTGCTGAGACTGAACAGAACTTGAACCCTTTCTCGAATTTCCATCCCATTTGCGTTTGTTGTCGCTTGGAGCATCAGAAATAGTGGTTGCACTAATACGCTTAGGCAACTTGTTCTGCTCAACTGCCTGGTCAGTGAGACGGTGGGATAGTCGTATAACCCGCTGAATTGTAGGGAGGTTAGCTGAAGTTACCATGCTCTGAATTTCTGGCACTAAACCTTTGATGTAAAGCTCGATACATTTGAGGGAGGATCCACCATGGTGGGACACAGAGCAGCTAATTCGTTCGACCTCTTTATATACGCTTTGATTTCGGACCTCGTCATCTTCAGGTTGTAAAATTCCACTTCTAGCTTGTGAATGTCATCACAATGATAATACTCTTCTGTCACACCCCAACCGATGGCGGAAACATCGAGGCATGGCACTGAGCGAAACAGATTGTCCAGAAGTTTCCATAACAATTATCAATACTATTCAATTTAAATAATACGTCCCATACCGTATCTCAAACAGCAAAATAATTATTACAGACAAGAATCCAGGCAAATATTCTGTTCCGACAACTCAGATTTAAATAGACAGCAATTGTTTATCTGCTTCTAGAGACCCTTAGTTTGACCACTACATACAGCTATTTGTTGGGCTCTAAAGCTTTATTCTAGCTTCAAATTCCTACCAAGTGTGCGTCCTAAGCACCTGTCACATACGTTAAAATAATGTCAATGCATAAAATGTAAAGGTGAGCATACAAGTTTGATAATAGCATATAGAGTTCGAATTCGTTTACGCATAACCAGCACGTACACATAGTGAAATGAAGCACGTTAGTTATCGACATAGATCCATCGATACCAATGACTGCGGGTTGACTGCCCGAGGCAGTTCGCAATACATGATTACCACCGTAATCCATGCAAGTAATGGTCCTTAACAACCCCCGTGTGAACGGGTGCTGAGTCCAAACTATAGTACTATCGTTGCTAAGGCTGGTAGACAGCATTCCATTTGTAAACATAACAAACAAGCATTCATAAGCCACGTATAACATGCATTAACGGTTAGTGTTCAAATAGTATTGAGTAGTGTGTTTGATGTGATTTGAATAGTTGTAATGTATGTAACACCCAAAAGTGCTTAAAGCAAAAAGGGATCGAGTATACTCACAGTGGTGAATGGATTGAAGGGAGCGCTTAGCTAGTAAGGTTAGCCTGAATAGATTCGATAGCATAACGATAGGTGACGTTTTACGCGTCAACGGTGCAAAGTGCAAATGGGTCGGATAGTGGTTCGATCGGATGGTGATCCGATCGGATGGTGATCCGATCGGATGGTGATCCGATCGGATGGTGATCCGTGCGGATAACAATCCGTTCGGGTGGTCATCCGGTCGGACAGTTGTCCGGTTGGATGACGATTCGAGTGGATTGTTTCTTCCTATAAGAAGAATGTGTTTGTGTATGATGGCTTGTCTTTTGAAGTTTTCGTTGTAGTATTTTGAAAGCATTGAAGTATCTTTATCCATCAAGTCGATCGATCGGATGGTGGGTCGTGCGGATGACAATCCGTTCGGATGGTCATCCGGTCGGACGGTAACTTAGTGGTGAGATTACTTAGTGAAGGCAAGCTCTAAGCTGAAGTGTCACTCGATCGGATGTCCATCCGATCGGGTGGCAACTCTGGTAATGAACATGTTGAAAATTGTTTAAGTCTTTAAAGTCTTAGTATCTCATGATCCGAAGAGTAATCCAGTCAGATGGTCGTCCGATCGGATTGCAATTCGTTCGATACTCAAACTTCAGATAAGATTGTTTTTAAAGGTGGGACCCAAGTTTGATTCGTTCGGATGACCTATCCGATCGGACAGCAATCCGGTCGGATAGCAATCCATTACAGTTGTTCCGTTCGTCCTACACTTGGTCATTTTGATGGTTTGTCATTATGTCGAGACACTTTGACAACGTGTTAGCCAACAGAACCCCTAGTTCGACCCAGATGACCAACCCGACCAGGAATCACCCTAGTTCGGCCGGTTACCGGCTTGAGACGGTTGTTCTTGACTAACCCGAAATCGGTAGTCTCGTGGGTAGAATCCGAATCTTGAGCTAGTACAACACTACGATAGAGTAGAAGACTAGATCAGGGTCGGATCCTATCGGTTTTGAGTACCTTGAGTGCAAAAGAGTTGGAAGAAAGTTAAAAACCATCTTTCAATCCTCTTTCATCACCCTTGTGTCGAGATCTTTACAAGATCTTTGTGGAAATCGGTTAGATCTAAGTTGTTCTTGGTGGATTGAGGCCAAAACATGAAGTTCTTGATGAACACATGATGACATCATCCTAGAACACCCGAAATCTAGTGATTTCACGGTTAAAAGTTAAGATTTAAAAGATAGAAAGGTGTAGGAGTGCATGTAGATCAAGAAAGTACAAGATTTAGGACGAGATCTTACCTTGATCGAGAGGAATCGAAGAAAAGGTGGGGAGCACGAGTTGTTCGGACAGAGGGTTTCCAAAAGTAGAAAGAATGACAATGACAGGGGTATTTATAGGATTCCAAAAGAGTAAAGGGCTATCCGATCGGATGACACACCGCTCGGATGGCTTATCCGGTCGGATGGCGTCTGATCTGCGGACAAGGGGCTATCCGGTCGGATGGCTATCCGGCCAGATGGCACTGGGTTGAATGTTTGACGCGATGATTTTTGGCGTTTCGATTTCGAGCGGTTCGATACGATAGGCTTTCCTAGTCAAATTACTCTCAGTTCCAACCACTCATATCAAGCACTATCTCTTCTCCACCAATTATCATAGTTCATTTACGATTCGAGTTCGATGTCGATTGAGTTCGATTGCATTTCGAGTTAGATTGCGTTTCGATTTTTTACCACATCACAACATAAATAAACATGCACAAGTAACACCTAAGGCACACACATGTATATCAATAACCAACAAGTATAGATCGAGTTGCGATTCGGTGTCGATTTGATTAGCATAGCTTGATTGTTAGTTGATTAACTTTATCGCATTGTTACTTCCTATAATTCACAGTCGATTGAATAATACGTCGTTGGCTTGTAATTAACAACACTTACTCCACATAATACAAATAAAATAAAGAAATTTCTACAAGTTAAATCCGTATAACCGGTCGTTGACTTTAACCTTGACTTTGACTTTGACTTGTGAAAACACGGGGTGTTACATCTTCTTTGATCAGGTCCTTAAAGTCATTCCATGGGTTGGCATTAGCAGTTGCCAACCCTATCATTTGCACCTGTGCGTTCCACCAAGTTAACGCATTGCCTTCAAGTGTTCCCGTAGCAAACTTCACCCTACTGGCAATAAGGCATTCACACATTTCGAAAACAGATTCGATCTTCTCGAACCCGTGGAGAAGACCTACGGCTTATTCTGTGCCGTCGAAGGTACTTGGCCGACAGTCCATGAAGGTCTTGAACGTACACACTCGAGGCTGAGCATTTTGACCTGTCGCGCGAGAAAGAAAGGACAAGGTTAAGCACGAGAGTAGGTTCGCGAGAGTAGGATCTAAACATCCTAGGATAGGTCGAAATACCAGGCTATACCTCCTGCTTGAGCTGCTACGAGAGCCTCAGCAACTCGTTCGTTGATTAAAGCCATCAGTTGGGCTTGAGTCAAGTTGAGACGTCCACTCATGATCTTCACATCGAGAAAAGAACAAGTAAGAACGGTGACGTAGGGGTGTGAAAAGCATGAGATGACAGAAGAGAGTAAGCACACATGGTTTCAAACAATAGTTGTTACGTTAACTAAGTATATCATGAACAATGCACTATTTAAACTAACAGGCAGGCAATACAAACATGAACCATATCACCTATAGTGTTGAGTCTTGCACATGGAGCGAAGCGTCGTTGTGGGTCGTTGAGCACTGAACAGGTTATAGTCTGGTTTTTATCAAAAAGCTTTTTCTTTTTAAAACCAAGTTCACTATAACCAATGGCTCTGATACCAATCTGTCACACCCCCAAAATCCACAAGCGGAGTATCACCGCAAGAGGCGTGACTGACCAGGATCCAGCCACCAATCATATCGAACAATATAATTAAATAAGTAGAAGTCCAAACCAAACAATATAATTGGTGTCAAAACAGTCCAACAAAGTCTAAGTTAACAGCGGAAGCAAATAGTTCAAAAACCCAAATCATAAGTTTTAAAGTTCATAAGTTTATCATGAACACTCAATGTCCATGCTCCACAAGTCACAACGACTCCTCCGGTGCAAGCTCCATCTAAGTACCTAACGACCTGCAAGGCATGTAACAACGAATCAACAACAACGTTGAGCTAGTTCACAGTTGGTTGTCCATTTTAGTATTGTTCCAAAAACCATAAGTTGTTTCGAAAACCACGAGTTATCCAATTCATTGTTTCCCAAACCATAGCCAGTGGGGGCTTCCCCATGTTAACCACTAGACCCGTTACCATATCGACTACAGACTGTAGTTATGTTTATGCGCCCTGCGTCAATGTCTATCATCATTGACTAGTGCCCAAGTCCATTAGTCCACGCTCGTCCTCTGCGGCACGGTGTGAGGCTTGTCAAACCTAATAGCGCTATTTAACTAATGACCCGTTTGCAATTGGCCCGACGATTAAGTCAATATAAAATGAGGGACTTAATGATAGAGTTTGGTCTAGTGTCAATCAATGTTGTCACCCTTCAGTTAAGAGGGTAGGAGTACGTGTCCTACCCAAGGAGAACACGTAGATTTCAATGTTGTCACCCTTCACCTAAGAGGGTGGGAGTACGAATTCTACCCAAGGAGAATACGCAGGTTTCCTTATTAAATGTTAACCCATTCCCAAACCACCAGGAATCCCATGCCTTGTAGAAAGTGTGAACTCACCTTAGGTTAGCTCGACAGATAAATAGGAAGGTCACTTGAGCTAATTGGGTCAACCACGTCCTAACATGGTTACCATACGAGTCAGGTCTAGGTTCAAGTAATTCACATATGTTCACACATAAACTCACAAGTTACGTACACATAACGATCACGACATACCCATAGAAACATGTTAACAATATCGATCAAGTATACACATAAGCCTAAATTGTGCAATTTAGATGATTGGGCCGTTGTGGTTGTGCGAGCCCAATCATCTTGTGTGATTTAGAAGAATAAGCCCAATGATTATCCGGCCCAACGTGTTGTGCGATCAGCACAAACTTGTGCGATCCACGACAGGTTGTGCGATCCAATACATATCCCAGCCCAATAAACCATGCAATCCAATAGTTTGTGCGACCCAAAAGTATTAAACAAAGAAACTTCTTGTGTGGCCCAATATATTGTGCGATCAGCACAGACTTGTGCGATTCACAATATATTTGTGCGATCATGCATATTCAGATTGTAATATGCGCTTTAACAGTTGTACATTATGGGAACCTAGCTTGTGCGACCAGAACTTGTGCGAGATGCCCTTGTGCGATCAGATCTTGTGTGATCCGATCTTGTGCGATTGGGCTTGTGCGATCAGTTTATGTTTTTCCTTAAATCATGCAATTAGTTACCTTGTTTCCATTTATTTTGCAAGACTAATTCTAACAGTTTTCAACCTTTACATTGATCGATCAAATCAAGGGTTTAACAGTTAATTCTTTTGAACACTAATTAACACTTAATCATAAGCATCATTAGATCAAACGGTTTAACTTTCTTAAATTCATATGAACATCAACAATGATTAAATCATGTATAACAACTAATCATACGTCAACCGAATCATTCATTCATATCACAACCATCAAGATCATATTAATCATTACATTAATCATACACATATTCCGGATTCCTATGACCAAATCTTCCAGCATGAACAACCCTAGCTATCACATACAATCATAACAATCACAACATTATCTATCATACAATCAAACTATGATGGAATACTAACCGATTGAAAGGTAGAATAAGATCGTTCCGAATAAGAAGGTGTCTTCGAGAGAGGGGCTGCCACTGGACTTCGAAGGAGAGGATGGGAGAGTTTAGGGTTTGCTAAACTTTGTGTGTTTTGATAAAGTGTAGGATTTATACTAACACCCTTGGTGTTATGCGAAAAAAATAGGGGCCGGCCCACCCCGGGCTGCCCTTTGGGTCATGCATACGAACAAGAGTTGGGCCGAGAGAAAGGAGTGTGACAAAAGACAAAGTGTACGGGCCAAACAAGTTTTTGCGATCGGTCACATATTGTGCGACTAGGTTTGTGTTGTGTGACCGAGGATACATGTTCACATTATAAATTTCATATCACATAACACATCCAATACATAACATTCCATAAAAATCAACGTATCACATAATCACATAATGTTCATACTAGTTACATCAAATACAAAGAAAGGTTCTGAAATACGAGTTGTCACATCATCCCCAAGTTGAAAGAAATTTCATCCCGAAATTTAGTACGTAGTTACTGAGGAAGCTAGTTAGGTTGCGTGGTTTCCTGGTTTTCCTGGGTGTAACAAAAACTTTGTTTTAGCATAACTTTTAGTGTGAGTATTGTTAGAACTTGAAATTTTATAGGCTGGTCATATATGGTGAAAATAACGTCTCTGAAAATTTGGGAATTTTTGACATTTAATATATGGTGAATTTATTGGTTTTAAATTGCATTAATTCGGGAAAAATATCAAATGGATTTAATAAATCATCAAATTTTGCAGAGAGACTGTTGTTGGCATAAGAATGATCCACAAAAATTCCAGGGTTCATTGCTTGACCTTAACTATGATTTTAAGAATCGCGATCTATCGAGTTTTCGGTAACCGAAAACCCTATTTAGGAAATTTGTTTGAACCTGAAAATTTTACAGGGAGTTTCTGGGCATATTGTAACACTTTAGAAAACATTCTGGAATTTTTGAAACTCAGATGGTATTAATCGCCAATTTATTGGTTAAACGGACTTTTAGAATTGAATTATTAAATATTAATAAAGTCTTATAAATATTTTTTCAGAATTTTATTAAATTTACAATTATAACTTTGGGAATTGTGCATTTGCAATATATTATTTTAATAAAACCAACAAAATAAGCATTTAACGAACCTGCCGGGACTTTTAAGCTGTTCAATGACTTATTGTGATAATTGGAAAGTCGGGAGTAGATCCGAACTTTTCCGAGGTAAACTGGGTAATTAGGGGTGCATTACATACTAGTTTGGGAAATCCCCAAACTACAAAAACTTGAATTGCTATTTGAACGAATGTAGGTCCACGTAATCGATAAACTAACACAAGATATCGGATCAATGATGTTCGAGTGAGCGGAAATCACTAAAACACCTAATGTGGGTAAGAAACGAGATGAACAAGAGATTACTTAAACTTTCCAGGATCTATTAATCACTAATAAACCCAAAACACAATACAAATCTAGATGGTTCTCTCTCAAGGATATCTAGGTCTCTAAAACCCTCAAGTGACCCATTACTAACTAAATACTTTTCTTGCAATATATATAGGTATGAGTTATGAGGCCTTAGGCTCCCTAATGGGCTTAAATCACCATTAGGGTCTTAATTACAAGTTCAAGCTCAACCTACTATAATTATAATTAATTATAAATAAACCAAAATGACTAATCGAGCAAACTGTCAAAATACGTATCAACAACGAACTAGACCCCTTTTTCGCCCAAAGTTTCTTTATAATACAAATCATTTTTTGTTAGTCAACAAGTTCTGACGTCATATGTGATCATGCCATTACCCGAACACCTTAAATGAACAACCGTGACAGGCAATTAGTCCATTCTAGGATGAATATTCACATCTGAGCTTGGGATATAACGATTACCGATCCAGACACTGTTTTCGGTAATTAACTGTAAACTATAGATGTTAGGATTGGATTAACGATAAGATCATACTATGCTTTCGTACTTGAGCTATGCTATCGGGTGAGTTTCATTTCCCATTTTTCCAAACTGTTTTACTTAGGGTGAATTACATGTTATATGCATACATACGTTCACATGAGAATGTGATTTGTTGTGAATTATCTGAGTTAGCATTAACACACGGAAAGTCCCCACAAACACGAGTGATTAACTTTAGGCTGGTGAATGTGTAAATAGTACTCTTGGTTTGACAAACCCAATTGTGATGGCACGGATGCATAGGTTCTTCTACAATTGCACATGTTCATGCACATACGTTGAACACGCTATGGGGTGTTAGCGATAGCTACTTGGAGCGGGGAAGTGGTGGGTGTAGACCACCGGATCATGAATGAACAATCAAGGCTTCACTTGTGGGCTTAGTATAATTACATCACATGTGCTAAATCTGATTTACATACATTCTGATTGATTCGAACAAAACCTGTGAGACTCGCCAACCTTTATAGTTGACCTTTCAAATTTTAACATGCTTTTCAGGTAAGGAAAAAGAAGAATAGAGTGTAGATGTGCTAGTTGATCCAATTTTGCTTTTCGGATATTATCGTCGATAGGTGCATACATGCCTTAAGGATAAGCTGCTTGTGGAATTACGCTTTTGTGACAAACCTTAGCATGTAAACAATATTTTAAAATGATGTTATGTTTAGTGTTTAATACAATATCCTTATGAACAATGTGCTTGTACCATGTGTTTGTTGCATCCATGTGCGCTTCCGCTGCGAGTAGGGGTTTGACAAAAGATGGTATCTGTCACACCCCGAAATTATCAGAGCTGGCGTGACTAGACTGGTATCTTCATTGCACAGCGGAAGCAAATAAGCTAAGTCTTTTAGAAAATTGAACGCCACTAAGTACTCGACTCCACATGGTTCTCCTATTCCAACCGTGCCATAGTTTCTGAAAAGTAACTTGAGAAAGAAACATGCGAAAAAGTCAACATAAAGTTGAGCGAGTTCATAGTTTGTTTGTAAAAGATTTGAAATAAATCTTTTGAATAACCGGTTTGTGAAATAATATTGAGAAAACGAATTTAGAAATCATTTTCTTGCCAAGTTATATGGAAACTTTGTTTTTGTAACGCATTATGTTCGTAAAACCATGTATTTGTAAACTCTCGTATTTGTAATGTTCGTATAACCGTCAATGCCCACCCTGACTTTGACTCCACGCCCGCATAAATCCTATGCTTTGAATTTGTATAGAACATGGTATTTAATTTGTATAAATCAAGTATTTCTGTAAGTATGTATGTCCCTGGTATGTAGCAATAAGGAAAAAGAGATCACCAATGGGTTGCAAAGCCAATGGTATGTGTGAAAAGGTGCAGGAAGAACTCAAACCTAGCAAATTTGTACCGGGCTTCCGGCTGGAAGACATAGTCACCTCTATGGGCCGCCCCGGCCTCATGGGTGTGGGCTCGCTACACCCAAATAGATCTATCACTCATGTCCCTCGGTCCTACGACGAGGATTAGTGGCCTTAAGTGTTGTACCCACCCCTCACATGATCTAGTAGTATACCCTCCTTAGGCTAACCATACCATGTATAAAAAATGTGTCTGTAATCCTTTTGTAACATGAATTTTACCCCGGCCTCTAAGACTGAACCTCCCCAGCCTCTAAGGCTGAACCTCCCCAGCCTCTAAGGTTGAACCTCCCCAGCCTTTAAGACTGAACCTCCCCAGCCTCTAACCAGTCTCTATATATTATCACCAGACGATCCATCCCTAGTCATGAAAATCATTCACATTTCGATAATACACTTTTGTTTTGTAAAAACCGGTATATTTAGTATGATCCATTCGTAAACCATTTGAGTTCCTCGAAATCCATTAGTAACATGATTTAGAAATATGAGTTTTCGTTCGTTCTAAAACTTTGTATGTTCTTGCAAAACGTGCATGTCTTTCCACCCCGAAAACATGTAGAATCGTAAAAATGTGGGGTTATGAACTCACCTGAATTGCCTTGTGCAAAGCTAGCTAATTACGACTTCGTGATGTCATTTCCAAGACTTGACTTGCTAGCGTGCATTCTACAATATTCCTAACACGGAATATCTAATAAGTTTCTAAATAAACACGGTAACTAAACTACGTGTCATCGAGCTCTACCGAATCGTTGACCGAACGATTCAACGGTAAGTTGTTAACGATGAAGTTATACTTTGTTTAGTTCGTCTATTCGTCGGTAATAATTAATAAGTCTTTTAGGACTTGATTCTCGAGAGATTTAAAAATAAATAAATATTTATATAAAAATATATAGACATATCCTTGTAATTGCGTTAGCCGTCTCGAGTAGTCGTACGTGTACAAAAAGAATATTTATATGAAAATATCATATAACAAACTCGTGTCATATAATGCGTCTTATATTCGTTAAAGTATGCGCATATGCAGTTTCGCAGTTTGAAATGAATATAAAAAGTTATATTCATTTTACAAAAGTATCATCGAGTTGTTTGTGGTTGGAAATAAATATCTAATTATATTTATTTTTATAAATGAATGCGAGTCGCTTGATGTTTGAAGTAAACATAAAACTATGTTTATTTTATAAAAGAATTTCGTTGTTGTTTGATACTTGAAATAAGCGTATAAACCATGTCTACTATATAAAAACGAATTCGTGTTGTTGGATATTTGAAATAGTATACAAACTATATTCAAGTTTACAAAAGAAGCGTCGTCTTGTATGATGTTCAAAATAAATATGTAAACTATATTTATTTTTATAAAATGAACGCGTGTTGTTTGTTAACGGAAATAAATATATACTATATTTATTTATATAAAACGAGTCCTTATTTTGATATTTCAAATATATACATAACTTATATTTATCTTTATAAAAGAATTGTCGAGATTTCAAAATTTTAGAATAAATATAAGAACTATATTTATTGTCGCAAATAATGTACCGAAACGTCGCTTTCGTAAATTGTATCGTGTCGTAGAAAGTATTATACACTTGTGTTTGCTTTCATAAAAGTCGTTTGATACCGTTAGTTGTTTTTCAATAAAACGCATTTTGTTTTTGGGTTTTCTAGAAAAACGGGCAGAGTTTCCTCTGTTTTTGGACGCCCCCGACAACTAAAGTGTCGTCATTTTTCAAAATTCAACAATTTTTCAATCATCAATATCTATGTATTTTTGTAAAAACGACAAAATGTAAACTAAGTACTAATCCGAATCGGTTCGAGCTCGTTTCACGAAATTAATAAAAATATATAAATTCAAGTTAATTCACCGTTAATCTTTACCACTTCTTCGTGTCGATAAGCTGAGTTGACCAGTTGACCGAGTCGACTCACCAAGTTGACCAGGTTTGACTGAGTTGACTCGGTTTGACCGAGTCAACCAAACCGTTTCATATTCTGACCCGAACCGAATCGTTGACTGTTGTTGTCTGAACCTGAGCCGGTTAAGCCAAAACTTAACCCCAAGCCAGCTGAACCATCCCCCACTACTGGCCCTGCCGTAGACGACGTCACTCCAGCGGCCGCACCGCCGTCGGACCACCTCTGTCATCAACATCATCATCATTATCGGTAATCAAACAAAACACTCGATACCCTTTTAAAAAAAAAACAAAATGAGTCTGTGATGAGTGAGATCCAAACGGATCTGAGTTGCAGAACTCGAAGACGGAGACTTAACGGAATAATCGTCGCGTCGGAAAACCACCAACGTCGTTCACAGTCATCATCATCTTCCATCATCTAATCATTATCAGCATCGTCATCATCAACAACCCCGGAATCCACCGCCGTTTGACTCCACCGCCGCTGCCGCGAGCGGCGGCGCTGCACCTCCGACTCCGTCTCGTCCCTCTCTCATCGCCTCTCTCTCTCTCCTCTCTGCTTCTCTCTCTTCGCCTCGTCTCTCTCTCTCTCTCTCCCGTCTCTGTCTCTTTCAGTCGTCACTCACCACCACCGGACGGTGGTGGTGGTCTGTTCTATCATCGGAAAGAGGGGGGCTGTGTCATGTGCGACCGGAGAAGAAGAAGAGCACAGAGGGTTTATGGCTGTGTATTTGTGTGTTGTAGTAGCAATCGAGAGAAGGAGAGGGAGGGTTATGCTTTAATGTCTTATGTGTGGTTTGCTGAAATGTATCGAGAGGGAGAGTAAGAGGATCAGGTGCTTGTTTGAGTGTTTTAATTAGAGAAGATGAACTTTAGGTGTGTGAGTATTTGTTTGGTCTGTGTGACAACTCGAAATTCCGACATCCTTTATTTGCATTTAATGCACGTTGACTTTGACTTGTTTGACTGGTTTGACTTATAACTGTACACTGATTGTAATTTGAGATGATTGTTGGATATGCTACGTGCTGATATGATAATACTTATTGTGATGGTTGCATGAATATGTGTTTAATGATTTAATGGGAACCTGTTGTAAACACTCAGACTATTAAGCCCTGTGTAAACTCGACGAAACACATGTGCCATTCGTCATATACCACCCGACGAAACAGGTGTTTCGCCATCAACATCTCGACGAATCAAATGTGATTCGCCGGCCCGTCAGTTTCGCCAAGCCCAGTAAGGGCCCAAAACACTTAGACGCGTATAAGTTATACGGAACCGCTCAATTCGTCACTTTAGCAAAACAGAAAAAAACCCTAGAGCTCCCACTCCTGTGTGACGGCAGATTAGAGTTCTCGAAGCTTCGTTAAGAGATTAAACCTTCGTACTATCGACCTCGGTTAGTCATATGTTTGTTTAATCGATTTCATGACTCTTGATTTCTGAATTCATGCTTAGGTATATGTTTGATTTATAGAATGGTTATGAATATGATGATGTTGTTTCGTTATGCATGCTTAATCGATTTCACAGCTATATCTGAAACGTGGTATTGATTTAGGGTTTCTTATAAACAAGATCAGATTGTTGATATTGATCATCAGAATAGTAGGTTGATAATGTTAAATCCGGGAATGTTGTTGGATGGCCTAGGGTTAATTCATGGCTTTAGTTATGATTGGAAATCACGGATATTGATGTTTTGCTGGATGAATATCGTATGACTTGTGTATGATGATGGTTGTGTGATTTCGGCTGCTAACATGATTAGGGTTTCTGTGTATTTCGTAACTGCTGTAACTGTGTTTACGAATCAGACATTCGACGAAACAGGAATCTCGGCGAAACAGAATGTGTTTCGCCAAGAGTCGTCGACGAATCAGAATCCTGTTTCGCCGAACAAGGCCACGACGAAACTGAAGGTGTTTCGTCAATATCTGTGTTTCGCCAACATGTGTGTTTCGCCGAATAGCTGATCTG
The DNA here is from genome assembly GCA_030545235.1 of Helianthus tuberosus. Classification (NCBI taxonomy): domain Eukaryota; kingdom Viridiplantae; phylum Streptophyta; class Magnoliopsida; order Asterales; family Asteraceae; genus Helianthus; species Helianthus tuberosus. The sequence continues at coordinate 114,310,072 of CM060387.1, read as the reverse complement.
TGCAGGAACTTGAGTTAATTCTGTTAAGTGTTAACTGGAATATGTAACTGCTGTTAAATGTTAAACATGAATGGTATGATTGTGATTACGTGTTACCTGCTTACACATGAACAACTTAAACACAAACTGATTATGTATACGTGCATACCTTAGGACGTGACTGATTAACCGTGAGCACATACTTAGCATACCGAGCGAAACAAGGTGAGTTCACACTCTTTCTAAGGCATGGGATTCCCGGTGGTTTGGGAATGGGTTAAGAAACTAAAATGGAACCTACATATTCTCCTTGGGTAGGATATGTACCGCCATCCTCCATGGGTAGGATGCCAATATAAATCCTGTGTATTCTCCTTGGGTAGAATACATACGTTCGTCCTCCTTGGGTAGGACAATCACACTCGCTACGGTCCTTGGATCAAGAAGGGCACGTACAAATACGACTAGTCAACACTATTCATCGCACGCATGCCTGGACAGGCAGCAAGGACTAACGCGATACAATTTCTAAACTTCGCAAACATGCCTGGAATGGCCGCGAACTATACTAGAACAATCTTCGCAAACATGCCTGAAATGGCCGCGAACTATACTAGAACAATCTTCGCAAACATGCCTGGAATGGCCGCGAACTATACTTTAATCTTCGCAAACATGCCTGGAGGGCCGCGATACAAATATAACTAGTCTATAAAACATGGGAAACCCCCACTAAACTTCGCAAACATGCCTAGAGGGCCGCGATGCTATTACATACGATTTACGAAACGAACATTATAACTAAATAACCAACTGTGAACTCGCTCAACTAGTTGTTGACTCTCTGTTACATGCCTTGCAGGACCATAGGTACTTACGGAGCTTGCACGGGAGGCACGGTCGTTGTGGACATGGATTGTGAATGTGTTGTTTAACATTATAACATTTTGTACTTAAACTTATGTTGGGTTTTACATTAATGCTTCCGCTACACACTTGTATATATTTGGTTTTGTAAACACCTATCGTATTGATGAATGACTTTTGATATATATATAATTATGTTCAATATGATTGGTGGCTTGATCCTGGTCATGTCACGCCTCCAAGCGGTGGTACTCCGCGTGTGGATTTTGGGGGTGTGACAGATTGGTATCAGAGCCATTGGTTATAGAGAACTTGGTTTTAATAAAGGGAAAACGATTTTTGTTAAAACCAGACTATAACCAGAACAGTGCTCTCAACGATCCACAACGACGCTTCGCTCCACGTGCAAGGCTCAACATCATAGGTACTACTATTCATGTTACTTTACCTACTTGCTAGAATTACATAGAACTTTGCTCGTGGTATGCTCAGATTACAGAACCTACTATACGTTATTGCTAGAGAATACTTGTGTACTCACCCTCTTCGCACTATTCGCGAACCTCTCTTACACATGTCCTCCTTGATGTTAAGATCATGAGTGGACGCGTTAACCTAACTCAAGCCCAGTTGGCGGCTTCGATCACTGAACAAGTTACTGCAGCACTCGCAGCTGCCCAGACAGGAGGTGTAACCTGCCATCACCACTTACTCCAGGATTTTTAGATCCTACTCTTGTAACTCAACACTTGTGCTTAATTTTGATTACTCTTACGCACACGACAAGTCAACACGCTCAGCCACCTGCGTGCACATACACGACTTTTATGGACTGTCGTCCTACTACTTTCAGCGACACTGGAGGAGCTGTTGTACTCCTCCATTAGTTCGAGGAACTCGAATCGGTCTTCGAGTGTGTGAATGACCCGAGGCTCGTAAGGTGAAATATGCCACTGATATTCTCGAAGGCACTGCGCAAACTTGGTGGAACGCGCAAGTTACGACACTGGGGCTGGCGGCTGCTATGCCACCCCATGGAATGATTTTAAGGAACCTATCAAACGTGAATACGATAGTTATGATGCCATCCACAAGTTGGAAGTGGAGTCCTTTAACATGAAGATGACGGGGTCAGAGATAGAAGCGTGCACGATAACGATCCAACAAACTGACAATTTTGTGTCCAACTATGGTGGATCCTCCCATAAAGAGCTTTGAGCTGTACCTCAAAGGCTTAGTACCAGGAATTCAAAACCATGTGAAGACGGCTAGACTTGCTACTATTCAAGA
>CM060387.1:114250050-114307736 GCA_030545235.1 Helianthus tuberosus | reverse complement strand
ACGAAGGCTATAGACATTACTGCACTAACAGTCTCCCCCTTGGATATTGCCGCAGTCAATCTCGTAGCGTCTTGTCTTTCTCTTTTTCGAACAGAATCCCCGTGGATCTGTCTTCAGCTTTAGTTGCTCCTCTCCTCGGTAGACTATTTCTTCAGGCTCCCCCTTTCGTCAAGCTTCCGTGCTTTTAGGATCGACGCCTGGCTTTCCGTAGCAACAGAATCAGAAACCTACACATCTCAACCTTTCATAAGACAAAATAATTTTGACTCTAAAAGAATTCACTCAAAATTCTCAAACATATAACACACAATATTGTGATTCAAATTAATGAATCATCTAAACATTTGAGGATTATCTTCCAACTTCTCATCATCTTAACCAAACCAATTGTTCATCTTGTTTAGCCTTTGAGATTTTGAATAACAGCTTTTAAACATCTGTTGTCGAAAATCTTTTTGGATTTTTTTTTAAATATGAAACGTAAGTGCAAAAGCAAAACTTAAATGCAGAAATAAAATATGTACAAACACTATTTTTGTGAGTGTGTGTAAGAGGATCATATCAGTTTATGAGACAAATCACTAGCACCGTTAAGCTTTAAACATTTTAAGTTCTAAACGATTCACGTAGATTGACGATATTGTTGTCCACTTAAACTCAATCTAAAAACTTTCGAAATGCTTACCGATACGTTAAGGTATATTAATTATGCACTAAGTTCTTATGGACCCCACGATCTCAGCATATCCCCTCATCATGCAATACACTAACTCAAGTAATGCCTTTAAACTTTTATCAACTGTGATTTGTGCGAAAACAAAGCAGAATGTTTAAACATTAACAATCAGGTCGATACTTCCGTATACGCAGAGAAAGTCCAATGTTTAAACAAAATAAGAAATAAAAAACAAGTTGAAATTGTTTAGGCTTTAACCACCAGGTCGATACTCCCGTATACGCAGAGGTGATCCAAAGCTTAAACGAAACACCAAAGAAAATAAAGCAGAACGTTTAGGCAATAACATCCAGGTCGATACTCATGTATACGCAGAGGATGTCCAATGCTTAAACAAAATAAAGAAATAAAACAAGTTTAAATCTTTGCAAAAAGAAATGCACAATCACAACGACTTTTTCAGCAAGTTGTGAAAGTTCACAAACTGACCGGTTTTTATACTCTTTAGCATTCAGCGATTACTGAGTAGGCACACAATCAAGAAGGACAAAACTAAGTACTATGCTTTTAATCATGTTTCCCACTAGAACTAGGCTTTTTTATTTAAGTTTGTATCGTTATCGCAAATCTACTAGTCTAGCTGAGCCTATTGTCACATCTTTAGTGAGACCGTTTATCACATTTATATCTTTCCATTTCTTTAGCGTACTGTGACAGTCCAACTGATTTACTATCATTTCCTCTTTTCCACAACAAAACTCATTTTTTCATTTTCAAATGTTTTTGGCATTTTCAAATTTTCTAATTTTTTTAAAAAATTTTCTCCCCCTAAAATCAAAATATGTTTCAATTTTGATTTTCTGAGAAAATTTGAAAAATAAAGCAGTAAACTATACAAACAAAGTGACAAACTGATGAGAATTGCCTCAATTCGCCATCCACTTGGCTTAAACAATCAGAACTCCCCCTGACAACAAACTATTTTCCCATTAAGATTTCAAAACACTTAAGTTTGTTTTAATCAAAATGGTTTTTCCGGAAAATTAGATTTGTGTGTCGTTTCACAAATATGGGGTTTTAATTCATCACACTGTTTTCAACCACTTGTAGGTTTATCACAAAAACACTTTCCAAAAATCATACCACTTGTAAGATAGTTAAATCAAGTACAACTTAATGTCCTTGATTAACCACTTGTAAGTCGAAATATCACAGTTACCAACCTGTGAATTTCTCAAGAAAGATGCCGATTCCTACTCCCCAATTACCAACCTGAGAGTTCCGGCAAGTCAGGTTTTTCAGTTAAAGAGATTCACCCAAGCCTGACGGTCCTTGGGTGTTTTGAACATACCTTTTTGATTCATAAAATTCTTTAACTCCTTTTACCTTACCCTCAACCATTTTTCCAAAAATATTTTTTACTTTGCTATTAAAAGCCTTTTCAACATCAAATTCTTTCTTTTCAGAATAGAACTGATTCGAAATTTTCACTTTCCCATCTTTTTGTTTAAAATTTTCAGTCCGCAATGGTGGAAAGTTGATATCATCCATTGGCGGAACTGAATTTTCTCCTTTTTGCTCAACAGATGGCTCTTCTGACTTTGACGAGTCAGATTCATCGCCAACACGTGGCTCCTTTGTTTCCGAAGAAACAAATTCATCGCCAGGAACTTTTTCTTTCTTCACACACCATTCTGTCCTCAGATTTGTATCTGATGAATTCGTTTTGCTTGATTTGTCATTCTTTTGAGAGCAAGACGATTTATCAGAACTTTTATCTGAATTAACCGTTGTACCCGAGGACAAAATCCTTTCGAGATACTCTCGTGCTTTCTTCCTTTTCTTTCTCAATCGATCTTTCTGCCCTTGTGAAAGTTTCACTTTCGGTTCTTTCACTTCTTGTTTTTTCTGTGTTCTGGGCTATTCATCGACTTTGAACGATTTTGTCACCTTTTTCTGAGATTCAGCCCTCAATCTTTCCATTGATTTCATTGGGCAATCTCTTGCAATATGTCCTTTGATTTGGCAGTTATAGCATCTCCTCGTCTCAAACCACTGATTCTGGCAGTTAACGGCAATGTGTCCTTGAACACCACAAGTGTAACACACTCTGTTATCGTACCATTCACCACTTTCACACCAAACACTTAGATCATAGCATTGTCTAGCTTTGTGGTAATCATCACTCCTCCTGAAAGCTGGATTTATCTTTGAAGCACTGTGGTCAAACCTGCACCACATATTACCAACTTTTTGTGAGTTTTGATTTTACAATTTTTGTGGTTTTTTATCTTGATTGGATGATTGAACTGATGAGCTTTTATTCTTGTTTTGAACATTTTCTGAATTTTTAACTTTTTGTTTCTGTTATACTTTCTTCTTCAAGGGTTTTTACGTAGAGCATTCACCCTTTTCAGTTGATTGCAGAACAGTTTCTTGAAATTTTTCTTTTAATTTCAAAAATATTTTCTTTTTCTCATTTTTCTCATTTTCATCATCAGTTTTCTCATCGCAATCTTCAATTTTGACTTTGTCAAAATTTGTGACAATGTCACTTATTGAAACAGAATTGATCGGTTTTGGACAGATATAATCTGGTACTGATGAATTCACAAAACCTTTCAATTTCTTTTCAAGCTCATCAATTTTATTCCGAGCAATTTCAGCTTCATTTTCAAGCCGAATGATTTTCTGAAGATGAGAGTTTATTTCAATCTGTTTTTCAAGATTATTTTTAAAAATAGCAGATTTCTCATCTTCTAAAATCTTCATTTGACTTTGAAAATCTTTTTCAATTTTCAATTTTTCATTTTCAAAATCTTTTTCCTTTTATTTCAAAATTTTGTTTTCCAATGTCAAACTGTCCAAATCAATTAACAGTTTGACATTTTCAGATTTCAATTTCTCATAATTTTCCTGCAGTTCAAGAATCTGTTTATCATCAGATTTCTTCTCATCATTCAAACTCTTGATTTTCAATGTCAAACTCTCCAAATCCTTCAAGAATTTGGCATTGTCTGATTCAGATTTTTCACAGTTTAAACACTTCTCTCCTGAATCAGACTTCAATTTTCTAATCTTTTGGAACTCAAGTTCTTGAGCTTCAATTTTCTCGACGAATGCACTAACGTTGAGATTAACATAATTTGAATTATTCTTCAACTCCAGCAAATAAGTACCCCACACATCCTTTGGTAAAGCATTCGCCAACTTGTCAACCCATGTCTCATCCATTTTGTTAATGTTCAGACGCCTCATCTCTAAATGCAACTCGACATACCTATCGATCAATTCTTTTGTAGACTCTCCATTGATACCTGTAAAACTATCAAACTTGTTCAGTGCAATATAAATCTCAGAACCCATGTTTCGGTATTGAACAATTTACAAAAATGGATTTTCAAACAATATGAAAATTCACACAATCTGAGATTAGTTTCAATCACTTTATCAAACAACTGAATCAGATGAATATCCGATTAAGTGACAAAAATCCGATGACAACGGATCGGGTAAAGATTCGCTTGTGCGGGTATCCGATGCTTTGACTTTAAATCACTTTGAATCACTTGATTTGTTATCTAAAATGACCGACAAAAATGATAAGCTCAATTTTATAGGACCTCAAAGTCTGCTTTTTATCTTTTTGAAAATGACCAACACCTTTTAACTATGATTGGGCCGAATTAGTTAAGTGGTTAGTCAATATGATTTAACCTTTTGATTGTGATTGGACCATTCAATATATTTATATCAATTCAAGTAATCATATGCAACAAACACTACTCGAAATCTGATTGAGCCGATTTTTAAACGTGGCCGACAACACTTTAAATGTGATATGTATTTTGAACTTTGATTAGGCCGCTAATATTCAAAACACATGGGTCTGACAATTTTGATTCACGAGAACACTTTTCATTGGACCAACAACTGTTATGTTCACGTTCAAGCAAAATCAGGCGAGATAATATTCGAGCGGAATCAGCTTTCAGGTAAAGTCACAGATTTCGCTTGAAATACTTCAAGTGGAATAGGTCAACTGGAGCAGAATCAGACACAAAATTCGAGCGGAATCTCTAATTTGGTAGCTTCGAGCGGAATTAGAGAAAACTTTGAAGCGGAATCAACAATTTAAATCAGAAACAGACAACTTGGAGTGGAATCAGTCAATATTCTGGAGCGGAATCAACCTTTTGGAGCTAAACCCTGATTTCGCTCCAAATGCTCGAGCGGAATCAGACCAATTCAAGTTGAAACAATGTATTTTCGAGCGGAATCAGACCATTGTAATCGCTCTTATGTTGTAATTTATAACTGTGTCATTTTCTTAAATGGAGTGACTTGCCAGCATTTCCCCGCTGATAAAATATTTTTAAAACATGTTTCAGGCAACCTGCTGTATGTAGGATCGGTTTTGACACCGTACGATTGCATAACGACTCGTTCGACGTGCGAAATCCGTGAACGTGCGTGACCGAACACACAAGAACGTACTAGAACCGTGATTCTTATTGAAAATATGACGTGTACAAGCTTCTAAGGACCACGTAGAGAACTTTCTCTCTCTACACTTTCTCTCTCTAAGATTAGCTCCAAAATTCCCAAATGAGCAAAAGTTCTTAACTTTACTACTAACTCCTCTATATATAGGTCAAGGCTTTAATGAAACTTTTCATTAATTACAAGATTGCCACCTTGCCTTTTGACTAGTCATAACACAATAAAGACTAGTTATCTTCAGTTTCTCGCTACAGCTCGGATTGACGAAGGCTATAGACATTACTGCACTAACACTGTAAAACAAGGAAAACGTGCTACGAAGCACTATCAAGCTTGAAGAGGTGGCTCAGTTAAAAATGAATAAACATGTTTTAATAAATCAGGGAATTTCCTAGTTAAATTCCTCTATTGTAAATTACGGGGTTTATCTCCAATTTATGGAATAAAATAATTGGGTATTTGAGTTTTAAAAAGATCATGTTGAAAATCTTTCGCTGTCGCATCATTGATACCACGGGTTCCTGTCCCGCGGCTCCTGACCGGGTCAAACCGGGGCTGGGGCCGTGACACTATTGTTAAGGTCCGTTATGGAACTTAAAAACTTTGGTTGTTATGTATTTAAACTTGAAGTCTTGGTTTGTTGTTAAACAATGTTGGTTGTAATATTTTGAAACTCTTTAGTGGATGAACATCGTAGTTTCTATCATATAGTTGTTTGTTATGGTTGAATGCAATGATATTAAGCAAGTCACACGTAACACTCTTCCGCAAAAGTCAGGGTATGACAATGTGAACTCACCTTCCTTGTATTGACACTTGATTTTAACGTGTTCTTCAGGTACTTGAGTTCGGCTTCAGGAATTATGGCGTATCTTGTGGTTGTTGATGCATGTTTGGTTTCATAATGTGTTGGACAAACTTTTAAAACTATTTGGGACAAATGTAATAAGATCTATAAGGATCAAGACAACTAAACTATGTTGTGGTTGTGCCGTGTTTTGAAACTTTATGTTTAAAATCTATGTTTTAATTAAGTTAAAATGTCCAACAATGAGATGCATCGTTCAACAAGATATTAATGGACACCAACTTCCGTCACCACTACGTTTTATATTCCGCTGTGACGTTTTTGGGGTGTGACACACCAGATGAAACTAAGGTAACAATTTAAACTAAATTCTCTGAGTTGTCAAATAATGATGAAAATGTTAAACAATTTGTTGATAAAACTGAAGAACAGTGCAGGAAATGCATGGAAACATGCAGAGCCTGTACTAAGAAAGACGAAAAGTTAAAATCAAGAGATCTTGAGTTTACCAAAATCGAAACAGTTTTCAAAACAACATGTAAAGAAATGATTGAAAATGAAGAAGTTTTGAAACAAAAAGTTGATACCTTGACACTGAAATGTCAAGAGTTTGAAAAAGAAAATGAGATTTTAAAACAAAAGTGTTCAGCAAGCTGCAATGAATGTTTACATAACGATAATATCATTCAAGAATTACAGAAAGAGTATGATAAAATGAAATTTGCAAATGATAATTTACAAGAAGCTTATGATACTTTGAAGAGACAAGTCAAAAGCATGGACGGTAGATTGTCAAAATGTTTAGAAACAACACAACTTGTTGAAGTCAAATAAAAAGGAAAGCAAGAGGTTTAAATAAATATATTGATGAAATTGCTAAACTTAAACAAGAATTGGCTTAAAAAGAAAAGGTTGTTAATAAACTTCAAAGCTATCATGCTTCGTCATACATTCTCGAACGTATTTTCAACATCACACCAGATGAGAAAGATTCTAAAAAGAACAAAAAGGGTATTGGTTCAGAATATCATCAGGTGCCACGACCGTTGGAGAATAACTACACGTTCTATGATGATGAAGAGGTGGCAAAAGGTCTGAACATGGTTGACCAATTACCTGAAAACATTGATGTGACTTACACCAAATTTGATGATGCTGGTGATTCAGAGGTGGTAAGTAAGGTTGTTGAAAGCGTTCTAAAAGATGAGTCAACAAAGGTAAGTCCGAATCACAGGGGGAAGATGAGGAAAGTTTTCACAAAAACTATTTGAAAAATTCATAATCTGAGAAAAAATCGAATGATAATCCAATGGGATTAGCATATACCATGATTGGATTGGACAAATTATTCTCAGATGTTGAATTCCCAATTCAAAATGTGATTCAGGATAAGATTGACAAAGTTTTCAAACTGGTAGAAATCGAGAAGTCCGAAATTTCAAAATTTGCTGGTAAGAGCAACAAAACTTTTTATAACAAACCTGGTTACAAAAACAAGAATATGAAGGCTGGGTTGGGTTATAAAAAGAAACAAAACCAAAAGAGAAGGTATGAAAAATAAAATTTTCAAACAAAAATGAACTTTGTTCACGGAACAAGTTTAGAAGAAGAGAAAGAACTAAAATTTAGACGACAGTCTAATGAAGAGTTCTATGCTCAGAAAAAGCAACAACAACAGGCTAAAGATGTTTAAAAGAAAACATGCTTTAAATGTCAACAGGTGGGACATGTTAGTCGTAAATGCCCACAGAATCTAAAGCCTGTTGATGTTGTCCAAGAAACAAAGAAGTCTGATGTTGTGAAACAAACGTCAGCCAAAGTTGTATCGAATCAAACTTGGAAGCCGAAAACATCCAAGGATGAATCACAACAAACCTGGAAACCAACAACACCCTGATTTATGACTAAACAAAGTTGCAAAACAACGACTGATTTAACAAAGCCACACCAATTTTGGAAATCAAAAGTTGATTTGTCAAAACAAAATATTCAAAACGAGTCACGATTTTATCAAAGAAATGGTTTAAAAGGACAAACCTGGGTGGTTAAGAAGAAAAAGACTTCTGTGACAGAGAAAATTGAGGAAAATATTTTTGAGAAAAATGAACGAAATTATCTAGTTTTGCCTGGAAAGATACATGTTCAACTACCTGAGTCAAAACAGGCTTGGATTGCTTTGTTCAAGTAATTGAATTGTTTGTGTGTGCAGGTGTTCTTGAAGATGGTTGAATGTCAAGTTGGAGAGCTGAGCAGCCTGGCACGAGAGGAGTCTAGTCCCTGCCACTAAGAAACAGGGAGTTTGTTTGTTTTTATACATAAATAAACCATAATCCAAAAACCCTAAAAACAGAAAAATTTAAAAACCAAAAATATGTTTTTATTCTATCAAAAATTGAAAAATGAAAAAATATGTTTGTTTTTAAAATTTTTTAAAAATCAGAAATCTTAAAAAAAAATTTGATTGAATATGCCGAAACCCTCACGGCTGAACAAACATGATTATTTCACAATTAAAAATGGTTTTAACATTGTTAAAAATCAATGTGTTGTAAATCATGGGGGTATTTTCGGCAAAACAGAGCATGTGAAGCAGAAAATGGATGGCAAGACAAAACTATCTGCATCGGGTTGTCTAATTTTCTTAAATGTTTTGAATTTTAGGGGGAGTAAGAATTTAGAAAATACAAAAACATTTGAAAATTTGAAAAAGTCAAAAACATGAGAAAATGAAAAAGAGTTTTGTGTAAAAAGAGGAAATAATAGTACATCAGTAGACGATCACAGTACGCTAAAGAAATAGAAAGTCAAATGTGATAAACGGTCTCACTGATGATGTGCCAGTAGGTTTTTACACGCTTAGTGGATTGTTTTCGAGATAAAAACCTAAATATCAATAGCTTTCTTATCTCGTGGGGAACATCTCTCGGATATATGGGTAACCCCCGAAATCTTGTTTGAGAGGTTGCCTGATTCTGAGATACTAGATCTTTATACTGTTTGATATCTGGGGTATTATACCTGGTCTTCTGATATTGCGGAAGCAATGGCCTAGAACTCGTATAATACTTTAAGCGCTTATAAAAAACTTACCCTCTGCATAAAAATTGAAAATATCGAAAGATATATATCAAGTGCAGTTGTAAAGATGATCCCTAAGTGGGACACACCAAAGTCGAGCCTCATCTCTTTGACTGAACTGTAGTTCATATCTAAGCTCTCAAGGTCTCGCACTAACCTAGAGTACAGATATCAATATAGTATATTCACCTCTAAGACTGAATCTAGGGAATCTTGATACGGGAATATATTCTGAGGTGGGACACGCGAATATGTTAAGTTCTTAAAACACTAAATCTCGTATCTCGAATCAGTTGAACTTTGTGTGAGAAGTTAAGTGGATCAGTATACTTGCAATCTAAGTGAATCGTTTAGAACTTAAAGTGTATATAGCTCAACGGTGCTAGTGATTTGTCATAAACTGATATGATCCTCTGACATGAACTCAAACAAAAAATATGTCTGTAAATATTTCTTTATTGCTTTACTTTACAGAAAAATCACAAAAAGATTTTCGGAGTCTTTTAACATAAACTTTGAAAAATACAAAAAGATTTTGCTTCTACTTTATTTTCGACAACCGATGTTTGAAAGCTGAGTTTCAAAATCTGAGTACGCTGAACATGTTTCTGAAAATAAACAAGTTCATTAATTTGAAACTTGAGGTTTTTAAAAGAAAATTTCAAAAACAGTTTGTGAAAACCTCCAAGGTCATTAATTTGGACTTGGAAGATTAACCTGAGAGGATTTTGGATGCTTTCACTGTCACATATATAGTTATTTGATAGGGGAGAGAACCAAGTTGTTCCTGGAAATTACATATTGTTATATTTGTAATTAGAGCCAGGTTCACAATTTTGAATCTAAATTGTCAAATACTTTTACAAGTTGTTTGAAATTGTTTAACCAGATTACGATCTCGATAGTTGAGACTAAGAGGGAGTCTGAAGACAAGCTTGACGTAAGGGGGAGCTTGTAATCGAAGAACCAGGTGTCGATCCTAAATACACAAAAGCTTTATAAAAGGGGGAGCCTGGAGAAAGAGTCGACCGAAAGTGGGAGCTGATTCAGAACGCAGAATCAAGAAAAGCTTGAAGAGGGAGTCTGTTATTGTTGATATTGTCAAAGCTTCGTGAAGACTCAGAAAGAGAGAGAAGACATAAAGCTACGAGATTGACTGCAGTAATATCCAACGGGGAGTCTGTGAATGCATAATGTCTATCACTTTCGTCAATCCCGAATCATAGCAGAAAACTGATCAAAACACGGTTTCATAATATTAAATATAGGGTAATGGCATTATTGTAAATAAGGAAACCTTCTTTATGAAAGCCTTATATATAGGAGTGTTTTGAGTTAGTTTAGAACTTTTGCCATTTGAGGACTAGAGCTTCTTATAACAACCCTCCTAAAAATATTTTTGGACACCCCTAAATGTCCTAAAATATACCCCGTACGCGAGAAACGAGCCCGAAATACCCTTATATTTATAAAAATCAAGAAAAACGAAATTTAACAGTCGCTCGCGGGGCGCGACTGAGACCACCCGGTCTGTCGCGGGCCGCGACTACCTTTGTTTGTCGGACAAGGCAGACTGCCACGTGGCAGGTGACTCGGCAGGCCTATATGTTGACTCGACTAAGCTATAAACAACACGCACTCTCTCGCGGGCCGCGAAAGAGTTAGCCTAGGTTTACGCGGGCCACGAGCCGCCATACGACCAGCCTATAAATAGCAGCTTCAGGCTTCATTTGAAATCGTTCATTTCTCTGAATTCTCTCTCAATTTCTGAATAGTAGAAGCTATACCCGAGCATAATACCCACTTAAAGCGAAGCTTTGCCTCGTTGTAAGTACTATAACCCTACTATTACCCTACACGATCGATTTAGGATTCTGTAATGCATGTCAGCTCTGACGACTCAGTCATTGGAATTCTGTCTCGTGTGTACACCCGATTGATTTAGGATTCCGTAATGCATGTCGGCTCTGCCCGACTCAGTCATTGGAATTCTCTCTTGAGTTGTAAGGTTAATTTGAATTGGGTTATTTTACTAACACGTGTGCATTATTTGATTTTAATAGATAATAACCAAGAAATTCTCATGAAGCTTTAGTATTACCAAAATTTGCAATGGGAGTACATCTGCTTTTTGCCACCTTTTTGTAAATATATTTTTATGAGTCAAAATGTTTTACCAAAACCTCAAATGTTTTAAATTACACTTAACAGTAATCGAGTATTTGTGATTCTACAATTACTGCCGGTATGTTGGGGTTTTGTATACAAAATGTGGAAAACGTTACCATTGGACAAAGAGTTAGTCAATGGGTAATATGACCCACAAGTCAGGTGTTAACAGTACTGAATGAGTAATTGAGTAGATATAAACAAATGTAATCGCGGATGCCCTCAATTCTGTAAAGTGATAAAACTATTTTGATTAAACTGGGATGCACTCACCAGTATTTCTTGTTGATAAAATGTTTTTAAAACGCGTTTCAGGTAACACAAAGTGAAAGCCAAATAGAAGCCAGCTGGAGAGCACTGAAGGCTTGGAAAAATGGCTATAAAAGTTACCTAAATAAACAAGAAGTTTTTGTTTTCAATAATTAGGGTTTATCCTTACAGATGTATTATTAAATGAACTTGGGTTTTATCCCAAAGCTTTATTATTATAAAAGTTGGTGGTTTACTCTGATAAAAATATTTCCTAACTACGATCCTGATGTATTCCGCTGCCAAATTAATAAATATTGATACCACCCATCTGGATGCTCGCGGCGCCCGCTTCTGGGGTAGGGGCCGGGGGCTGCGACAGAGAGTGATATCAAAGCTACAACCACTGGTTTAAGCCAAAGAAGAGTTCTGCTGACACCTAAATTCTGTGTTAAGAAATAACTTATGTGATTATGTGTTTTGTGTTATTTGACTATTTGTTAGTTTATAGTATGAATGATCAAGGAACGTCGGACGCTTATCGTCATTAGATAGTTCATAGAAAAATGAGGGAGTATCATCTCAACCTAATCCCTTAGGATACTCGGCCGATACCGTAGAAGGAATATTTATATTTAAGGCACAGTGTGGGGAACCCTTTACTACTAAGAAAAGACGTTGGTTTAATAGAGGAGCACATGAGAGAAGAAAAAGAATGAAGAAATTACAACAACAGAGGGCGATAGTCAGGGCCAATAGGGAGGCAGATGCACAAATTCAGGAAATAGCCAGTAGGCCACTTTGGGAAGAGGAATTGGATAGACAGCTGGCCAATTTTCATATGTTAGCCACTACAGCAGTAGATGCTAACCTAAACCAAGTAGCCGAATTTCCACTATTACCTTTGTTCCAGACCAACAAATGCTAGAACCCTACCAGGAAGATTCATTTCGAATCCCAGATGTAGATCCCTATGAGATTCCTAGAATTCCCCCACCAAACCTCATAGCTCAGTACACTGACCTTAACCCTTTAGATCCATTTTGGAGTAGCGAATGGTGGACGCAGAGTGTAATAAGAAACCCATACCCTTATGGACAACCTATCCCTCAACACCCTGATCCAGTACCAGCACCCATTCCACCTATGGGCCAGGAAAATTTGGAGGAACTTCACTCATTGGGTGACGAATTAGTAGAGGAAGGAGATAGAATTCGACTAATAGGAGAAAAGCTTATGTGGAAGCATGTTGAACGTGACATACATGATTGGATACATGACACTTAGAAAATACCTAGATATATGTGTAATTCTGTATTTTGATAAAAAAAAATATAAAAATACAATAGTAATATATATATATATATATATACGGATGCATAGTATATTTGATTTCCAGTAGTAGTTTGTAATAGATGCATATATATATAAATATGAAAAAGAGTAAAAGTCGTAATGTACGACGTTATTGATCAAACTGTTTGTGTGACCACCAATCATACCCGAAACAAAAACCTGATCAGTGCACCTCTACCTACTTGTTTTACTTAGGATTTAGCCTTTAGCCGGCCTTGCAACATACAAATTACAAATTCTTTACTATTTAATGAATAATACCAATACGATGGTATAGAAACAAATTGTTTTGTCAATCAAATAATCAAAGGGAATTGGAGTTGCAATGGGTGAGGTTAATAATCCTGCATGAGAGATTGGATGTAAAAATGGGGAGTTGCCATGTTCTTATCTTGGCCTTACGTTGGGAGCCAACATGAACATAATCTCACAATGGAAACCGATTATGGATATTTTTGACAAAAGATTGGCAAATTGGAAAAAGTCAATCCTTTCAGAAGGAGGGAGATTAACTCCTATTAAAACGTTTTAAAAACAATTCCAACTTATTTTTTTTCTCATTTTAATGCACTTATGAAAGTTATCGAGAACCTTGAAGAGAAACGACGCGACTTTTTATGGGGTAATTCAGAAAATAAGCACAAGATGTGCTGGGTAAAGTGGGAGGAAGTCACTCTTCCTAAAGACGTAGGCGGCCTTGGTATCACCTCCTTACGGGATGCGAACTTGGCGCTTTTGTCCAAGTGGTGGCGGCGATACAAAATCGAAAAGGATACGCTTTGGAGACAAGTGGTGACGGCCATACATCACTCGAAGAGAGGTTGTTGGACTATGCCGCTTGCTTCTTCTATTTCAGGTAGGTGGAAAATGATAGTTAATGTGGAAAACCAGTTGAGGAAGCAAAATATGGTGCTGAGGAATATGATTGAAGGCGAGGTGAGTAAAGGTAACATCATTCGACTTTGACTGGACCCTTGGATCACAAAAGAACCACTGAAAATGATTTATCCAGATTTGTATATTCTGGAAAAAGACAAAGGAGTATTGGTTGAGGATTGCTATGATATTGAGAATCAAAAAACAAAGTGGAAATGGAGAGGGAAGAAAAATAATTTCAATCAGCAAGAAAAAGATGAGCTTGAGTCTATTACAAACAAGTTGGAGCAGGTTAAAATAACAATTGCGGAGGATCGTTGGAAATGGAATGCGGATAACACGGGGGTGTACACTGTGGCATCAATGAAAAATTCTATATTAAAGGCGAAACAGGTGGTGGCTCCCTTCGTTTGGAAGTGGAATAACTGGATTCCTAAGAAAATAAACACTTTTATGTGGAAAGCGGAAAAAAAAAACAAAATACCCACGCTGGTATCTTTGAGTAAAAGGAACTTTAACGTGGACTCGATTATGTGTCAGCTATGTGGTGAAGCCAAGGAGGATAGCAATCATCTTTTCTCATCTTGCTACATAGCGACGATAATTTGGCAATTCATTAGCGTCGAGTTAAGGGATTTAATTAGCATTCATTGACACTTGAAGGTGGAAAAAAAGAGGAGAAAAGTGATTCAAGCGGTCATTCTCACTGCGGTGTGGTGTATTTGGTGTGCGCGGAACGAAGGCATATTTAGAAATAAAACGGCAAACATCTATAGAATCAAAGAGATTAAATATTTGGTGTATCTATGGATAAAAAATCGATCGACGTTTAAGAATTTAGAATGGAAGGATTGGTGTAATTTTGTATTGTAATTTCCGTTGGTTGCTTGTTCCAGCTCTGACTCCTTGCTAGTAGTTTCTCTTTTAATGAAGTTTGTGGTTAAAAAAAATAAGAGAAAAATGTCCGGATAGTCCCTGTGGTTTGCCCATTTTTCACCTTTAGTCCCTAACTTTCTAAAATTACAGCTATAGTCCCCAACTTTTACAATTTCGTTCTCGGATAGTCCCTGATGCGAATGAGGGTTAGTTTTTAGTGTTAGATGGGTGCGAAATTACCTAAATACCCTTAGGGTGAGAGGGGCACTCCCCTCTTAGGGGAGTCCCCTCTCTTACGCACACCCAATCAAGTTATGCCACGTCAACTCCCCTCTTAAACTCCCATCACACCCCAATTTGATAGCGGCACTCCCCTATTAGGTGACTTGTTTTTTTATTAAAAAAAAAAGGAAATAATTGATTGGTTGTTACAAGCTATGGGCCCACCATCTCCTCTCTCTTCAAGCGGTGACTCCTCCCCGACCCAACTCCCCGATTTGGGTCCCCGCAGGGATGGCGGCGGTGTTCCCGCTCGGGGAATGGGGTCACCGATCCGCCTCCCCGCTGGTGCCCCGCTCACCCTTACTAATAAAAAAGTTATTAATTATCTATTAAAACATCTGACTAAAAACAAATGGGCCCACCTTATAATCTATTTAAATATCTAATTAAAAATTAAACACCTCTCCTTCTTCTTTCTCTCTTCCAAACACCACCACCACCCAACTCCCCACCTGCAATCTTTTTCTTGACTGCAATCGATGAAGAATCATTTTGTTTCTTGACTGACACTGATGAAGAATCACTTTGTTTCTTCACAATAACAACCGTCTTCATTGGTGACCCAAGTTTTTGTTGTTTATTCACCGAAAAACGCCCCACCATAACAACTATACCACGCCGCCGCCACTTCACCCCGACATCACCGGAAAACTCACCCCCGTAACACCTCCACCCCGCTACCACCACCTGCAAATCCCCATCAGTTCCCTTTAATTTCATGAATTAGGGCTCGGTAACAGGAAAATTAATCAATGTCGAAGAACAGGTGGAACTGGGAGGTCAATGGCTTCGAACCGAGGAAATCTCCGACGGAGCAACCACCGTCAGCTCCGGCTCCGGCTCCACTCCTCCGGTGGTACATGTGGTACATTCTGGTTCACACAAATCCACTCACATCATTCACGAAAAAGTTTCTGCAGCTTCTAAATTTGTATGTAAAAACAACAGCAAGAAGGTTCTATCATTCTCTGTTTAGGTTGTATTTGATTTGATTTTGGTTATTATGTTGATAAATTGTTTGTTTACTCAATTCGTATTTAGGTTACTGTTAGATTTAGGTGAAACAATGGACTTTATTTGAACTAGGTTTTTCCCGCTCGCGCGTTGCGGCGGGAAACTAAACTCTTATGCAAGAGTTTTCGAATTTAGGTGCATCAGAACCACAAAAGTAATAAACATATCCCCAAAAAGAAAGCCTTTAAAGCATTCAAGGAAATATGCCATAAACTAAATGTTAATATATGCATCACTCTTACCTACTACCATGTATCATACCTCGATTTTATAGCACCAACCCCACCTTAACAATCAGCATCTTTGCATAATCCTCATATTAAAAAACATATGGTACAGATAAAAACATTCATTCAAGTTATCTACAAAAATTCAGCAAATGATAACTGCACATTTCCAAAACCAAATGACACTTTTAACTACTCCATTCCTACGCTCGTGACCCGCCCTAAACCAAGTGCGGAGCTTTGTGGTGGCGGGAGGGGGCGGCCGACCCCCCGAATTTTTCGCTCGCTAGTGGAGAGTATGTAGTTTTCGTATAGAACTTTTTTTGGTATATACGTTTTTGACCCCCAGGTTTTATAGAAATTTTTGGTATATACGTTTGCGACCCCCCGGCCGGAAATCTCAAGCTTCGCCATTGCCCTAAAAGGCTGCCCATCAAGCCCCACTCATGCCCGTGGGGCGGTGTTTCACACCCTTTTGGACTAATGTGGCTGTGAGCATGAAAGCATCATTCAAGTTATCTACAAAAAAATCAACAAATAATTATAATATTTTAGTCTTGTTTTCAAAATCTAAAAAAAAATAACAAACAAACTCTTAACCTAACTGCAAAGGACATAGTATTGGGATATACTCACTCATGTACCAATCAAAAAAAGAAATATGCATTTTATATTGCATTTCAAATGATGCAATGAAGGAAACATATTTGAGTAAATCTATAATGGATCTTCAAATATACACCCTTCAGGTATCGGTATCGAAATCAAATCCCAACAAAACTAACACAAACAAATACAGCGTTTGTAGATCCTAGTCAGAGACTTACAGTGCAAGCATGAAGATTATAACTGGAAATGGAACCGTTGTGTCGTTCGCCCCACAAAAACCGTTTTTGTTTCACAGCGCGCTACCGTAGGCTTACACCATGATAACGACCCCTATTTGCTGCTATTGTTTGACCCAGTTCAGTCGCCTTTAGTAAGCCAAAACAACCATTCACTATTGACGATCCCCTAAACAACTAAACCCTTCGATCGCCTTAGTCGTTGTTGCGTTTATCCATGCGAATCCGTTGTATAGCCCTAAATTTGGAAATTGTGAAGGAACGAAGATACCAAATCAATAGTATAAAAGTAAAAACTTTGAAGGGAAGTTACATTTAAACAAAAAAAATATATATATTTAAAATCAACAAAAAACAATCTGACATACATGGTTACAACGGGCACAGGAAATCCTTATATCATTCAGAAATAAAAAGAAATAAATGAAGTCAGCCTAGGTATCTGAGACAATAAAAAAAATGTAATTAGGAAAAACAATCTACGAAATTGATCTTTGAGAGGCTCAGAGTTCCACAAAAAAAAACATAGTTGCAAGGCGGGTTGCAGGTTTAAGCCTACCATCCACTATCCTTGCCATACCATCCTCATGAATCTTCTTGAAATATTTAGAACTCATCATAGCCAACAACCAAAATGATAACCCTACACAGATTTGTCACCACCACCACTCTCCCAGTTATCTAAATCCAACAACATAAAACCCCTAAATCCACAAAACATCAAAACCATCAACAGATCACAAACTAAAGGAATAGATGAAAACAATTCAAGCTTGAAACCAAACCAAACTATATTATATTATATTATATTATACTATCTATTAAAAACACAACTATTTCAACAGTGATCCTTGAGATCCTGGCCATCCAAAGCTTCATCTCTGGTGGGTGTTCCTTCCCTTGTCAACGTTTAAAAGGCTCCGAATTCCGAGAAAAAAACATGGTTACAAGGCGGGTTGCAGGTGTACACCTACCATCCACCATCCTTGCAAGACCATAATCATCAATTTTATGTGGAACTTTAGATTGCAGCCCCTTTTAAGGCAGTCCCTTATTAGTCCGTATGAGCCTCAATTTGGTTTCAAATTGCTAGGGTTCATTCGTTAAACACACATGCACCAAAATAACTTGGAAACCAACAAATCTTAGCCCCAAAAAACCATGATTTTTGTTGGAATTGAAGTCCCAAACAACCATGTTAGACACAAGCTCTTAGTCAGACTCGGATAAGAGCCCTTAGATCAATCCAAATCGGCCTTATAAATAGCCTCAAACACATGCATGTTTCAATCTTAATTGAAATAAACTAATAAATTACCTGGTTGTTCCAGATTTGGTCCCAATAGTCCACTACATCCATTCTTCGTTCCTGAAAAAAAAAACGAATGAAGCAATAACCAAATTCAGGCCTATAACATACTTTAATCTTTGGAACTCATAAGGCTCATAATCATCATAGCCTCATTGAGAATAAATCCAGAACCACATCACAGTCAGATTGTTACCAACATCGACGCAAATGAAAAGAATCAAAGCCAGAGGCAGAAAGCAACAGAGGCATAGCACATAGTACGCCCGCCGCCGCCGCCATAGACGGCCGAAGCCACCGGCAACGACAGGGCAACACCTGTTCCTCTCTTTATTTATCTCTAGAATCACATCTCTCAATAACCGAGCTTGCAATGAATTTCAGCAACAAAGAAAAAATCGATTACCTAAGATATCACCACCGGTCGGTAGCCGGATGGAGACCACCGCCTGTTCCTCCATCACCATTGCTCCGCTCCCTCTACTACCTCTCTAATCTTATCTCGCTCTTACTCCTCTCTATATCTCCCTAATCTGTGTCTTGATACCGGACGGAGCACCACCGCCTTCTATCGTTGTTTGCTTCCAGTCTCCCATTCTTTCTCTAGATCGTCCGATGAGAGTCACCGGTACATTTGTCGGAACCCTAGAACCCCCAGCCGTCATTGTCGGCTTTAGCTACCGCCAAACCCTCGTCTACCACCGCCTTCTACCATTGTTTAACGCGTCTTAACCACGAAAACCCACCACCGGTCTTACCGAAGGCCAAGAGGGTGGCCGACGGGAGACGATGGCCGGTTCCTCCATCTCTGCGGCTCCTCTCTCTCTGTCTCTGTCGTGCCTCTCTCTCACTATCCATATCTCTAATCTGCTTTTTTTTAAGTGGGAGCGGTGGAGGGCGAGGAGTCAAGCACGTGTAAAGGGTCTAAGGGTAAAATCCCGAAAATACCCTCGATAACTGTTCATTCCACTCTTCTATTATCATATAGTAATTGTAGGATACCTATTACAGTTTACACTTTCTTTCGAATAATCAGTGTGAAATTAGGAGAACCACTGGTTGTCTGGTCCCCATCTCAATTTCATACATCTCTGTTTTAGGAGGAGACGGTGGTTGAAGGGGTGGAGTAGTGTTAATGACGGAGATGATGGATGGTGGACGTACGGCAGAGGTGGTGGTTCTCCGGTGGAGGGTGGTGGTGGTTCTTCGGTGGTGAACGAGAGAGAAGGATAGGTTTACAATAAACCATGTGGGCCCCACCTGAATACATATATTAAGGGTGTACCTATTTGCACACCCATTTGCCTATTGGCACACCAAAAAGGTGTTTTTTGTCTTATATGCACACCCTGCAGTGTCGAGCTGTGGCCAAAGTGCGGCGTTTTGGTCTGTTCAACCAGAAAAAGACTGACGGGTGTCGGACGGGTCTGTTGACCGGACCAAAATGCCGAGCTTTGGCCGCGTTTTGGTTCTGTCAACCAGACAAGAGACTGACACCCGGTCTGGTTGACAATGTAACAACCCGCACTTTCGTGCGTTGTTACTACTCGATATACTCGTTACGCCTAGCACCAGAGATTCGGATCATAATGTAACTATGTCGCATACATCGCTATTCGAAGGATAATCGCATATTTTCGCAATACGTTATCGTTACATCACAACACAAACACTAACGATGACACTGAGTGAGGACCTATTCTACCCTCCTGGGTGGCCGTGATGTGTCGAAACGCAGACAAATAATGCTAACAAAGACTCTCAGGTGAGTGCTATAGCTCCAGTCGTCGTGACAATGATGACAATACGAGTGAATGGTACCCCGTCAGTCATCGTGGCACAACACACAATAACGTTCACGATGACATCGAGAAAGGACCTATACTACCCTCCTTGATGGCCGTGAAACGTCGCTAATAATCGCATACTCGAATCGAAAACCGATTGTTATTTCGAAACTTTGAAATATGGATACGTAAATACGACCCCTAGTGATATATATACATATATAATAATGATATAAATTAACTATAGAAAGCACGTACTCCAAAACTATCGCAACGCTTGAAAAACGGAGATTTTCCCCGCGCCGGAGTGGCCATCCGAATGGACAGCCTCATCCGAACGGATGGGCCATCCGACCCAACTCCTCCATTTTTCCACTTTTGCCTATAAATAGCATGTCACATCACTGTTCAAGTGATGTGACAGCTCCCACTCGACCAAACACGCTTCAGGACCCCTTTTCTCTCAATTCCTCGCGATTCCGGTAAGATTTCAACCTAAAATCTTGTACTTCTATGATCTACACTCAATTCTACATCATTCTGTCTTTCAAAACTCAAATTCTAACCGTGAAATCTACTGATTTGAGGTGATGTCACCAAGAGTTCATATGAACTTCAAGTTGTGACCTCATCCCACCATAAACGACTCAGATCTGGGTGATTTCCACATGTTTTGATAACAAATCTCACCTAAATCTATGTATTTAACCAAGGAACTGTGCGATTTCGGGATTAACATGAGAAACCGTCAAGAACGGCCGGATCTGATGGAACGAGGTGATTCCCGGCCGTCAGAACGGGTCGGAACTGATGGAATTTCAATTGTTAATACGAAATTACACTGTCCCAGTAAAACCGCACGTATTCCTACCAAAAACACTAAAAAACGACTGATCGGGACGATAAAACAGACGTGTCATCCGACTGGATAACATGTCATCCGAACGGACCACATGTCATCCGACCGGATCACATGTCATCCGATCGGATAGCATGTCATCCGATCGGATAGCATGTCACCCGATCGGATAGCATGTCATCCGACCGGATAGCATGTCATCCGACCGGATGACTATCATCCGACCCAATCAACCGCCATCCGATCGGACAGCATATCATCCGATCGGATAACATGCCACCCGACCGGACCAAGTGTCATCCGATCCAACTCCAGTCATCCGATCGAATGTCAGAATAAACAAACCAATAGTCATCCGACCGGAAAGGGTCATCCGACCGGATAAGGTCATCCGACCGGATGAGCACCATCCGACTGGATAACTGTCATTTTCATACTATTCCCGCTTAATCGTGCATCGTTTACAATACCGCTCAATGTTCAACGCAGACGAACTCGCAACCGATCCAATCAAGTTGTATTCTCGCTAAACGCGCACTGTGAGTATGCTTGAACCCCTTTTAATCGCATTTTTGGGTGTAACATACGTTTCTAACAAATCGAACTTATCAACGAATTATTCAAACAATCGAATTATCACTTGCGAATAACTGTTATGCATAGATATACGTGATACTAGTTGCATATGTGCTAGGGCTTACACTCGCGACGTCCCACCATGACTAGTATAGTACTATTGCGCCCGACGGGGTCTAGTTTGCCATCGCATATTCGAGCATCGAGGACTTAGTTGGTAGTATCAGTTTTGTGAGTATATATGCCGTATGCATATGGAATTTCGCTACACATTTTAATCTATTACGCTATACATATCAAACCTGTATACTCGCCAATACTTTTGTATTGACAGATATTTTAACGTATGTTGCAGGTTAGATCGCAGGCTATTTCAAATCAAGCTAGGAAGTCTAGAAACTCAACTAAAATCTAGGTTGTCGGATTTGTATTGTTCGAGAGGACAAGAAATCTGTGATAACTCATGTGATTGTATTATTTGTTAGTATGGGATAACGAATGTATTAAATATTATCGCAATATAGTTGTTATGGATTCTCTTGAGCAATCTGATTCGCCTAGTGCCGCGCCCCAATGATTCCGCTATCGGTTGGGGTGTGACAGATTGGTACCAGAGCCATAACTATAGGGAATTAGGCCAGACTCGACCTAGTCCGGGTCGACGTCTTAGAAATTGACCTAGTCTATAGTCTAAGTACCAACAGGCCGACTCGTACGAACCAGTAGGGTTTGTATCGGGCCTACTTGATACTCTCGATTGAAATTGCTAAAAGCTACAACTTTGTGTGAACACCGCGCACTACAGCTTCTCACGAAGGAGCCTTTCCTAAGGCCGGAATACTACTTAGCCTTTCCTAAGGCTGACACAATACACGTGTTTTCGAAAATACTCGCATAACGAAACCGAGTGATCCTGTCGAGACCAGGTGTGAAAACCAAGAACTCTCGATGAGATCGCTCACTCAGCGCATTTTCTAGCACGAGAACCTTTCATCGAGTTAGGAGTGACATCCACATCTCGACGAAAGTCTCCATTTCGAAATCTAGTGGAACTCACGAATTTATTCGAAGAGCATAACCACAACTAGGGACAAGGTTGTTAAGTCAGGGGTGAAACCCGTACCTTAATAAGCCGTTCCACTCTCTAAATTGGTTTTCAAAAAGCTCTTACCAAGGACTCGACTATCACGATAACTCGAGCCACGCGATGACTAGGAAGACGAATGCCATGAGCTGCATCCCAGTGGAAGCATGGAGTCTTCTTGGTCAACGCGCGTGCGCGAACTTGTTAAATATAGTTGGGCTACCTTGGGTAGTCGACGCCTAAACACCCAAGGCACTCTATCATACGACCGTCGATCTTACGAATGGTTGGAACTTATTTACATTTTGGAACTTTACGCTTTATCGATTTCTCGATTTAACGATTTTCACTCCCTGCTTTAAAAACGCACAATTCGCACAGCCATCGCAATCTAAAACGAAACCCGAATGTTCGCAACAAAACTAATGCATAATCTATCGCCTTCGCTCTCGCTTTCTCACCTCGACGCGTCCTCGCTTATTCTAAATTGACCGGTATGTGTATGATTACAAATTACATTTATATAAAAATATATACGTACGTATAAACAAACAAGTCATTGTGTGAGAACTTAGGAAATTTCGTGTCTCCTATGTGGCTCCTATGTGATTCGCACTACTAATATACTATCGCATCAAGTTTTGAACGCGCTCAATCGCATCACAAAACTCAAAAATCATTATGATCGAATCTCATTCCAAGTCTCTTCCTATCTAGATGCCTTCCAACGACTCTACCTCGAGACGAATAGCTAGGAGAAGAGCCAAACGAAGCGCCGATAAGAGGATTGCATCACTTGTAACCAAGGAAGTGGTCAAGCTCATTCCTCAAATTGCCGCTCGAGTGCACTCTCTCAGCAACTCTCGAGCCTCGGAAGACTCCAAGACGGAAGCGCCGCAATCTGCTTTTCTTTACAAACACTTCAAAGCCTGTGACCCGATGGAATTCACGGGTGAAGGAGGTGTGACTCAACTACTTCAGTGGTTCGATTCTATCGAAGTTACCCTTCGTCAAAGTGGGTGTCCCGATAGTTTCCGTACTACTTGCGCTACCGGAGTATTTCAATCACGAGCACTCGACTGGTGGACCGCCGAACGTAACAAACATGGAATCTCCGCAGCTTACGCTCTCTCTTGGAACGAGCTGAAAGAGCTAATGAAGAAAGAGTACTGTCCTCCTCACGAAATTCAGAAGCTGGAAGACGAATTCTGGAAAATCAAGCAAGTCGAATGTGACAATGTTGGCTACACCGCAAGGTTCAAAAGCTTAGCATAATCTGCCCAATTCAAGTCAACACTTCAGAAAAAGCCATTTCGAAGTACATTCGCGGCTTGCCTGAGTGTGTGGGTGATTTTGTTGAAGCTGCAAGACCTGCTACCATCGAAGAAACCTACCGCTTAGCCGCAGAAATCAACAACAAACGACTCATGGAAGGGTTCTTCTCAAAGAATCCTGTCAAGCAAGCTTATCAAGCAATCGCCATTAATTCTTCAGGCGATCCTGACGAATCTGCTGACGATTCTTCTGACGAATCTCCTAACGATTCTTTTAACGAATCTGCCAACGATTATTCTAACAAATCTGCCGACGGATCTTCCGACAAATCGACCAAAGATTCTGCAAGTGAGTCCTGTCACACCCCGACCGCGTAAAACAACAAATCGCGGCGGAAACATCGGGGCGTGTTGCAACAGAATTAATGTTTCATAACCATGGATACCAAAGAGTGTTTCGTTTTATTAAACATTGAATAATTACATCGTCTTGAAATCTAAATACACAATTTAAATATAGTCTATCATTGTTATTGAGTCACTAAGGCCTCGTCCAATCCTATGTGAGCATGCATCTTATCAATCGATATCATTCAACAATACCTGAAACATATGTGAAAACGAGGTCAGCAAGGAAATGCTGGCGAGATACATAGGTTTTGTGAAAATAAGATTCATGACTTCTGTTTTTGAAAAATGTTTAGTCATGAACCTTGTAATTTGCTTTGTCTTTGTAAATCATTTGAAAAATAATAAGTTCGGATGATAAGTTTAAATAAGAGAATAATGCATGATTAAATGAATAACCATGTAAAATGAGTTTGTGTAAGATAAGTTGTTTGTAAATCAATGTCTTGTGAAAAGTATGTTACTTGTATAAAATGTTCTATGTCTCAATACTGAAATGATTCAAATAACGCTACGATATGTAATACCATACAAACACTTATATATAGGAAGTACCAGCGGCGTATCCACCATGCTTGTATCATATTACACACGCCTCGTTACTTAATCACTTAATCAAACCAAACCAACAATGTATAATGTCTATGTCAAAACCCTGTCAAAATGTCATGTATAACGAAAATGATATGTATGGCTAGTGGAATGCATCAACTAAACCATATGTGAAACGCACAAAACAAAGTATTGAAGTAAAACTTGGTTTAAATCAATACTATGTTTCGTGGAAATGCATGATCAAATGTAAATCATGTCCAGATGTTTACCCAATCGTTACCCATTCGTTCAAATCGTTCTTGTTTTAATCGTTTGAATCGTCCTTGTCTTAATTGTTCAGATCGTCCTTGTTTTTAATTGTGAAACTACTTTATGGTCAATTCTATAATAACATTCAAACCTTCTTGACGCGTTCCTCGTTCCATCTCGCTCTCGCTCTCGTTCTTAACAAACCCTTACCAAAGGATAAGTTAATAATTACAGATTCAGTCGCTACCCACAACCCCCACACATAACAATGGGTGCAGTAAATAACGGGATTTGTCAGATCCTATGGTACCATAACCTAATACTGGTCGGCTTGATCATTGCTAATGAATGTCATCGGTCATGTAAACTACAACCAACAAGTTCGTTCACTTTATTGAAATTGTTGTTAGTTTTTGAAATCATTGTATTCGTTCTTGAAATCATTGTTAGCGTTCTTGAAATAATTGTTATTGTTCTTGAAACCACATTGTAATTGTTCTTGAAACCACATTGTAATTGTTCTTGAAACCATTGATAAAACATTTAGCACATATGAGTCACCCCAAAACAGTTTGGAAAACAGTAAAAGAGGGGAATAATGTACTCGCCTGAGAGTGCTTAGGAGTCTTGAACAACTACCAAGTAAGCTAGAGAAGTCCCGGAAATCAAATGGTACCTAATATAGGTAACTACATAAATAACCCGGACCTAAATCGGAAGACTGGGTAGCAGGAGGGTTTGTAAACCAAATGAGTGTAGGAACTCATGTGATATGGTTTAACAAAGCCTACATACTAAATGAAACTTAACCTAAGTATTATCGACCCATCGCGACCCATTAAGGTAACTTATGCTACTTTAACGCGTCGTGCGCGTGAAACGCGTTCGGACCGTCTAACTAGTCCTATGACAAGTGTTATATGCCTAAACATGTTACATAATCAGTTATGTGACAAAAGTTTAGGTTACATATGCTTAATTACCAATTATACATGAAAAGGGTATTCTGGTAATTTACCTAAGGCATATAAACTACCTATCATACAACTACTTAAACGATGTGACCATAGGGTATAACCTCGGAAGGTTATGCCCTATACTAGGGTCACCTAATGTATTTGGTCGGATCCTAATGATCGACCAAATGGGTCGAGTTCGAAGGTATAGGCGATTTATCAGATCGCCTACCCTACGACCCTAGACAACGTGGTAATCAGTGGGCATAGTCCCAAGGGACTATGACCAACGTGATTACACTCACGTTGCGAAGTTCAAACGAACTTCGCATTGACCATTACTGGTCAACGCTGAAAGTCAAACAAAGTTTGACTTTCTGACTCGAAAAGCAGTAAAAATAAGGAAAAGAACGAAAGAATACTTACCCAGGGTCCCCGAATGCTAATCTCGATTCAAGAACTCAGGTATGAAACAATGGTTTCAACTTAGAGCTCTCAAATCAAGATTCTTGTGAGAAAATGCAATGGGGGTGGATGGGTATATATAGTTTTCGGGTAACCGTTGAGATCGTTTCATGGAAAAGAGGGCACGATCAAGGCCGTACATGTGTTGGAATGTTGTGGTGTGTCAAATGGCCACTCACCATAGGGAATTGACATGTGGAAGAGGGATTGGAGGTGCTAAACAGCTGCAACCAGCTGTAAAAACAATGAATCTGGTCTGCAGAGGCTGAGGCGGCCCGCTTCAGCATTAGACAAATCTAATGCGGGCCGCTTGGGGCTTCTGATCCGAAAATAAGTTTCAAAAATGACAGTTTCAGCCCCTGCACGTGTTTAAGGCCATTCCCGACACTTCTAAGGCCCGTAAAGCCAACTTTAAGGCCCTAAAATGTTGCCTAAACATTGTGGACATGAAACATGCTCAAAAATATGTCGGATGTCAGTTCGTTTGGTCGTACGAACGCGATGTTCGCTTAATTACGACGGAATGCGCATAAGCGCGAAAAACGATCCAAATGACGTGACGAATGGATTTTTCTTATGGCGAACACTAAAATATAATATAGTCATGCTCACATAAATTTTTGGATGTCCGGATGTATTCAGAACGTAAGTTATGCGCGAAAATGCAAACTTGTGCACTTTTTGACACTTTTAGTCCCTGAATGACCCAAAAGTTTATTTTAGCACACCGAACCCCTCAAAACCTATTTCTAAGATATGTAAAGGATATTTAAGGTGTGTTTAACTTATGGTTATGTTCCGGAATGTTCGTTACAGTTCAAATTGACATACTTTCGCAGTTTGTCATATTTAGTCCCTGTAAGCGAATTAACTTGTTTTTGCCATACCAAAGCCTTCAAAACTTATTTCTAAGTTATGTAAAGGTTATTTAAGGTATGTTAAGCCTTTGTCACTATTCCGGAGTGTTTGTTGCGTTAAACTGGTTATATTTACGCATCGGTGCGCGTATAACCTTCCAGAAAGCGATTTAGAGTTTGAAATTGAACAAGAATTGATATGTGCAAATGATACACATATTTTTACAAATCCCAAGTATGAAATATAATATTTCATTGGTTTGGTATTTGTTTGATGGCCGTGAAGGCACAGGTGTTACAGTCTCCCCTACTTTAGGAAATTTCGTCCCGAAATTTATTTAGAGGAAACTTGTGAGAGCTTGAAAACATGAAGTTTGAAAAGATCGAACAACATTGGTTAGGGTTCTGAACTTCTAATAATCTTAATAACATTATGCTCGCAATGTAAGAGGGACACTTATATACAAGTATATGAAGCGTCATTGGTGCGTCCACCGTACCTCCATTACATCGTTCTCATTTTGTTATTGTTGTCACTATCGGTTCTTACACATAATAAACCTTACTGGGTTTCTATGCACTAAATTTCATAATTATGTACGCGTCCATAATCAGACAATTCCTTGCACAGTTCACACAGTCTATTTTATAATGTGTAGGGTAAAACCAAATGAACATTCTTATGATGAGTGTGACTAGACCGCCATAGAGTCCTTTTAATTAAATCAATAAATGATCTAAATAGACTATCAAGGAGTCTGTCCAGCTACATCACTAGATGTCGTTCTTTAACCAAATTGTGAATCAATCTTTTTGACTAGACCACTAAAAGGGTCTCTTATCGAACCATGGAGTGGTACCATATAACCCAAGGGTCTTAACTACAACGTAGAAGCCCATAAAGATTAAGGTAGTACCTTTTGAATATCCTACTATGAATCCCTCATATGAAGATATGAAAGATTCTATGAGGATTTGAAAATCGAATCACACAAAAACATAGGGGAGAACACACAAACACATAACATATAATCGCATAATCGTTCAATTTGTTTAATTGTTTAATTTGTTATCGTTGGACACGGGTATTTAAAGCATACTAGGGATCAAATCCTTAATTGCGGTAATTTGGATTGATCCATATGAATACCCTGCTTGTTGACTACATGACCCAAGAACTGAACTTCTTTAAGCCAAAATTTCCCCTTGGAGGATTTAGCGAAAAGTTTGTTCCTTCTTTAAGGGTTCTAGTGTCAATGAAAGTGTTGATCGTTACCAGCTCGGGATATGAATAGATCAAGATGTCATAAATAACAATGACGAACTGATCCAAATAAGGCTTGCAGACTCTATTTATTAAGTCCTTGAAGATGGCTGGAGTATTTGTCAACCTAAAAGGCATGACTGTAAACTCGTAATGGCCATACTTCGTGCAGAAAACCGTTTTGGGAATATCTTCTTCGAGAATACAAAGTTGATGATACCCAAAACGCAAATCGATCTTGGAAAAGCATGAACGCTATGCAGTTGATCGAAGAAATTGTTGATTTAAGGTAGGGGGGATATCGATTCTTGATGGTAAGCTTACTAGGCTTACGTTAATCGATATACATTCGAAAAGATCCATTTTTCTTTTCACAAGGAGAACAGGAGTTTCTCCAAGGTGAAAAGTTCTGACGGATGAATCCTTTATCAGACAACTCTTGAAGCTGTTTTGATAATTCTTGCATCTCGAACGGTGCAAGACGATAAAATACTTTAGATTTAAAAGAAACAAGTGTTTGAGGTTCTTAGGGAGATCACAAGTGATCATAGAAAAATGACAGAACCACACGAGTAGTTTTGTCTCTGTGTTGACATCATAAGGTTGGATCAAACATTCATACAATTGCATTAGTTAAAAATAAAAACCAGAAATTTTTATTTATATAACAACCGCATTGTTTTTAAATGTTACAAGATAACAACCAGAGGAATCACAAAATACTAAAAGTTCACTCCTTCATCATCGATTGCCTCATTGATGTTAAACACTCGACCGCGTGCTGGATTCACATTGACATTCGCATTCGGGTTTGCGTTAGCATTTGCATTCACCAGTCTTGGGCAGTTGTGGCGGAAGTGACCAATCTCTCCGCAATTGAAACATGAACCCTGTGGGAATCTCGCAGCATTCCCTTGAACCGGAGCTTGAACCTGAGCAGCCTGATTTTGTCCCAAACGACAAATCTTGGCCAAATGCCCAAGTTTACCACACGTCGTGCATTGCCAGCAAGCTTGTTGTACTGCGTGATGACCGTTGCAGCGTGCACAATAAGGTGCGGTACCGGCATATGCTTTCTTTGCAGGTGGCTGAGCTGGTGGGTTCCGCGGGTTCTGAGCAGTCTGTGCTGTAACAGCAAAATTTTTGGGCACCCTTTCGCTTCTTTGATTTCTTTGACGTCTCACCTTCCTTACCCTTCTTGTTTTGGCCTTTCTTGCTATCCTCCTTGTCAGCTGACTGTTTCCTGCCCTTGTCACCCTTCCTGTGTAACTTGTTCTTCCGAATCTGCGACTCAGTCAATGTCGCTGATAACTCGATCGCCTGACGGAGTGTGGCAGGGTTACTAACAGTAAGGATGTCTTGTACCGAGTCAGGTAGGCCATCGATGTACCTTTCGATAGCTATGTCAAGTGGGGTAACCATTGTCGGGCAAAGCAGACTCAACTCCTCAAACCTATCAGTATACGCCCTGTGCTCACCACTATCTTGCTTCAATTCATCAAATTCCTTCTCCAAAGCTCGCTGCTCATGACGAGGACAGAATTCTCTCATCATCAGGGCCCTAAGTTCAGCCCATGTCTGTGCCAGAGCAACTTCTGCACCACGATCCCTCATAACCCCGTTCCACCATGTGAGAGCCCTCTTCTGAAACACACTCGAAGAAAACTCGACCTTGCGATTGTTAGGACACTGCCCGTGGCGGAAAGTATTCTCAATGCTCTCGAACCATTGAAGAAGCCCAGTCGCTCCTTCAGAACCACTAAACTTGAGTGGTTTAGCCTGGTTAAAATCCTTGTATTTGCATAGTACATTGTTGTTGTTGTTGGCTTGGTTCCATTGAGCAAAGAGGTTTGGGAATTGAGCAGCCATTTGCTGCGCAATGATTTCTGCCAGCTCGGCAGTCTCTATCTGGCTTTCGCGTCGAGGAGGCATTGTCTAAAAGAGGAAACATGAAAGGAAACGAGTGAGAGTATTTAGACGAAAAGAATGAGATGAAACAAATCTGAGGAAAGCAAGGATAGTGGTCATTTGTTTGTTACTACAAAGCAACGAACGACCTTGGTTATTAGTCAAAGTAAATAGGTTAAAAATAATGTATCGCGAAGACATGCTCGCCTATAAGTGAACACTCATCCCAAGAATTCCCAGGTAAGCACAACTGGTCTCGCGTCTGATGAGATGTATACGAAGTGCTTGCCTAGACAGAAAACCCAGAATACAGGCATTCACCCTTCCAGTTTGCACGTGTTCACATTATTTAAAACCCAAAACCTTGACGAGATTTTTGAAAATTCAAAGGGGTTCAAAACCATATAACAAAGGGTTCAAAACCTTACAATAGAGGGTTCAAAACCTAGAAATTAATCATCCTAGAACAGATGATTAGTTTTCAAAGCGGTTTTGAAATTTATGTTCTTGTTGTGGTCGTCACCTAAGGATAGGTGACGGTATTGTTTTATGACTAAACGCAAGTAAACTCGCGTTAGGGTCCTAAGAAGGTTATAGACTAGGTCAAAGCATTACTAATTACTAATAACCTAATTCCCTATAACCATTGGCTCTGATACCATCTTTTCTGTCACACCCCGACCGCGTAAAACAACAAATCGCGGCGGAAACATCGGGGCGTGTTGCAACAGAATTAATGTTTCATAACCATGGATACCAAAGAGTGTTTCGTTTTATTAAACATTGAATAATTACATCGTCTTGAAATCTAAATACACAATTTAAATATAGTCTATCATTGTTATTGAGTCACTAAGGCCTCGTCCAATCCTATGTGAGCATGCATCTTATCAATCGATATCATTCAACAATACCTGAAACATATGTGAAAACGAGGTCAGCAAGGAAATGCTGGCGAGATACATAGGTTTTGTGAAAATAAGATTCATGACTTCTGTTTTTGAAAAATGTTTAGTCATAAACCTTGTAATTTGCTTTGTCTTTGTAAATCATTTGAAAAATAATAAGTTCGGATGATAAGTTTAAATAAGAGAATAATGCATGATTAAATGAATAACCATGTAAAATGAGTTTGTGTAAGATAAGTTGTTTGTAAATCAATGTCTTGTGAAAAGTATGTTACTTGTATAAAATGTTCTATGTCTCAATACTGAAATGATTCAAATAACGCTACGATATGTAATACCATACAAACACTTATATATAGGAAGTACCAGCGGCGTATCCACCATGCTTGTATCATATTACACACGCCTCGTTACTTAATCACTTAATCAAACCAAACCAACAATGTATAATGTCTATGTCAAAACCCTGTCAAAATGTCATGTATAACGAAAATGATATGTATGGCTAGTGGAATGCATCAACTAAACCATATGTGAAACGCACAAAACAAAGTATTGAAGTAAAACTTGGTTTAAATCAATACTATGTTTCGTGGAAATGCATGATCAAATGTAAATCATGTCCAGATGTTTACCCAATCGTTACCCATTCGTTCAAATCGTTCTTGTTTTAATCGTTCGAATCGTCCTTGTCTTAATTGTTCAGATCGTCCTTGTTTTTAATTGTGAAACTACTTTATGGTCAATTCTATAATAACATTCAAACCTTCTTGACGCGTTCCTCGTTCCATCTCGCTCTCGCTCTCGTTCTTAACAAACCCTTACCAAAGGATAAGTTAATAATTACAGATTCAGTCGCTACCCACAATCCCCACACATAACAATGGGTGCAGTAAATAACGGGATTTGTCAGATCCTATGGTACCATAACCTAATACTGGTCGGCTTGATCATTGCTAATGAATGTCATCGGTCATGTAAACTACAACCAACAAGTTCGTTCACTTTATTGAAATTGTTGTTAGTTTTTGAAATCATTGTATTCGTTCTTGAAATCATTGTTAGCGTTCTTGAAATAATTGTTATTGTTCTTGAAACCACATTGTAATTGTTCTTGAAACCACATTGTAATTGTTCTTGAAACCATTGATAAAACATTTAGCACATATGAGTCACCCCAAAACAGTTTGGAAAACAGTAAAAGAGGGGAATAATGTACTCGCCTGAGAGTGCTTAGGAGTCTTGAACAACTACCAAGTAAGCTAGAGAAGTCCCGGAAATCAAATGGTACCTAATATAGGTAACTACATAAATAACCCGGACCTAAATCGGAAGACTGGGTAGCAGGAGGGTTTGTAAACCAAATGAGTGTAGGAACTCATGTGATATGGTTTAACAAAGCCTACATACTAAATGAAACTTAACCTAAGTATTATCGACCCATCGCGACCCATTAAGGTAACTTATGCTACTTTAACGCGTCGTGCGCGTGAAACGCGTTCGGACCGTCTAACTAGTCCTATGACAAGTGTTATATGCCTAAACATGTTACATAATCAGTTATGTGACAAAAGTTTAGGTTACATATGCTTAATTACCAATTATACATGAAAAGGGTATTCTGGTAATTTACCTAAGGCATATAAACTACCTATCATACAACTACTTAAACGATGTGACCATAGGGTATAACCTCGGAAGGTTATGCCCTATACTAGGGTCACCTAATGTATTTGGTCGGATCCTAATGATCGACCAAATGGGTCGAGTTCGAAGGTATAGGCGATTTATCAGATCGCCTACCCTACGACCCTAGACAACGTGGTAATCAGTGGGCATAGTCCCAAGGGACTATGACCAACGTGATTACACTCACGTTGCGAAGTTCAAACGAACTTCGCATTGACCATTACTGGTCAACGCTGAAAGTCAAACAAAGTTTGACTTTCTGACTCGAAAAGCAGTAAAAATAAGGAAAAGAACGAAAGAATACTTACCCAGGGTCCCCGAATGCTAATCTCGATTCAAGAACTCAGGTATGAAACAATGGTTTCAACTTAGAGCTCTCAAATCAAGATTCTTGTGAGAAAATGCAATGGGGGTGGATGGGTATATATAGTTTTCGGGTAACCGTTGAGATCGTTTCATGGAAAAGAGGGCACGATCAAGGCCGTACATGTGTTGGAATGTTGTGGTGTGTCAAATGGCCACTCACCATAGGGAATTGACATGTGGAAGAGGGATTGGAGGTGCTAAACAGCTGCAACCAGCTGTAAAAACAATGAATCTGGTCTGCAGAGGCTGAGGCGGCCCGCTTCAGCATTAGACAAATCTAATGCGGGCCGCTTGGGGCTTCTGATCCGAAAATAAGTTTCAAAAATGACAGTTTCAGCCCCTGCACGTGTTTAAGGCCATTCCCGACACTTCTAAGGCCCGTAAAGCCAACTTTAAGGCCCTAAAATGTTGCCTAAACATTGTGGACATGAAACATGCTCAAAAATATGTCGGATGTCAGTTCGTTTGGTCGTACGAACGCGATGTTCGCTTAATTACGACGGAATGCGCATAAGCGCGAAAAACGATCCAAATGACGTGACGAATGGATTTTTCTTATGGCGAACACTAAAATATAATATAGTCATGCTCACATAAATTTTTGGATGTCCGGATGTATTCAGAACGTAAGTTATGCGCGAAAATGCAAACTTGTGCACTTTTTGACACTTTTAGTCCCTGAATGACCCAAAAGTTTATTTTAGCACACCGAACCCCTCAAAGCCTATTTCTAAGATATGTAAAGGATATTTAAGGTGTGTTTAACTTATGGTTATGTTCCGGAATGTTCGTTACAGTTCAAATTGACATACTTTCGCAGTTTGTCATATTTAGTCCCTGTAAGCGAATTAACTTGTTTTTGCCATACCAAAGCCTTCAAAACTTATTTCTAAGTTATGTAAAGGTTATTTAAGGTATGTTAAGCCTTTGTCACTATTCCGGAGTGTTTGTTGCGTTAAACTGGTTATATTTACGCATCGGTGCGCGTATAACCTTCCAGAAAGCGATTTAGAGTTTGAAATTGAACAAGAATTGATATGTGCAAATGATACACATATTTTTACAAATCCCAAGTATGAAATATAATATTTCATTGGTTTGGTATTTGTTTGATGGCCGTGAAGGCACAGGTGTTACAAGTCCTCAGACGAATCCTCCAACGACGACACCTCTTCGCAAGACACCGACAAACCCAGCCGCAAACGAAAGATTTCAAGCCCGGACTCATCAACCACCGAACTGCTGCAATCGAAGCCTCTCCAAGCAGTTCCGGCATTTCCAAAACGAGCTTACACTGGAGCTCATCCCCAGTGTTACTCATGTACCTATCATCATCCAATTGGGGCTGACTGCCGCTATTGCAATAACTGCAACTGTTACGGTCACTTCACCCGCAACTGCCGCATCGAACCGCGAACTTGAGTACAACAACAACAGCTCCATCAAAAGTCTTCAGCATCAAACATCTAGCAAGCGTAGGATAAAGTTGTAATGATACGATCTTTGACGTTAATTTCTAAGTTTTGGAACCTACTCTATTACTCGATGTTGCCACTATGCGTAACATTAACTCTCGTTTTCATTTTCTCTCTCACACTCTAGTCATCACACTTAAACTAGATTCACACACATACTATATACTATATCATGAAATAATGTGTTTTACCCTCACTACACTCTTAGAGCGAGGTACGATAAACGTGCAAGGAACGACTAATCACGGGTGCACACGGGGTTATTTGGGTCAGTGCACGGAGATCGTAGTAAATTCTAAGGTGCCATAAGCGTTACGACGAAGTATGACACCAAACCACGAGATCTAAGTAGTAGGGGTCAAGCAAGGAGTGCTTTATCATACTACCAAAGTTCCGTGAAGAAAGTGCCACGTGGAGTTGAACGTTATTAGACCTATTGTACTATTGTGATTATTTTCAACACACTACACTCAATCGCAAGGCGTAACAAACCACATCATCGCGAGACTTGTGGTAATTCTGCAAACGCAGTGCAATCGTCTCATCAATGGACTCTGGAGAGTCTACCTCGCAGGGCAATTGCATCGATGCAAGACTGGTCATAAGTTTGTTGCAACAAATCTCAGCAAGTACATAAACGCTCACGATATTGTTGAAGTGAGGACCTATTCTACCCTCCTCAACAGCCGTGGTGCGTCGCAACGTAACGAAAAGCTTATTCGAAACAAAACTCGGCTAATCACAATCGCTTATCATGTGTATCTCGCAATCTCTATCGCTTATTATGGGAATCTATATCGTTTGCTGTGTATCAATCTACCGCTATACCGTTATCTGTGATATTTGTGTTAAGTTAGCACGCATGACCTCACTTCACGAGATGAAGCTCATATGGTTAAAGCAAGGTGTTTTAGCCATATCAGCGGGCTTTCGTGGAAAAAGGCCATGCGGGGCCCGATGTTAGTAAACTCTGTGGTGTTAATCAATCAAATCGAACCGCATAAATCGCGCATACCTCCATCGCTTGCAACGCAACAACGGTCGCTTATCGTAATTCATTTATCATCGCCGTCATTGTTGGTGTTGTGTTATTCGCTTAATCACCTAATCGCTTATCGCTTATCGTGTATAGTCTACCACTTATTCACGTATCGCGTACCGCTTATCGCTCGCTTGGTGTTCATTGCAGTCTGTGTGGTATTAGTACACACGACACCGCTTCACGAGGCAAAACTAAACTGGTTAAACGTGGTGTTTCGCCATGTTAGCAAACTCTCGTGGAAACGTGCCATGTGGGTTTAATGGAGAATCAAATCGAAAACGCGCTATTCGCTTATCGCCTATCGCTTGACGCCTGCCCAGACACGACACATAAATGTTTTGTGTCATCAGGCTACTCGCGCACGCTGCTACGGCTACGTTCGCAATTCAACTCGCCGGTTTTACCTGTTCGATTCTATCTTATACTCGGTCCGACTCCCTATCGACTGGACCGAGTAAGCGCAAATTCTATCCGTGTCATATCGACACACCTGACACCACCTCACGAAACAGAGGTAATGTGGGCAAAACATGGTGGATACGCCGCTGGTACTTCCTATATATAAGTGTTTTGAACATATTAACAAACTTTCGCGGGAAAGTGCCAAGTGGGGCTCGATGATTAACTACCTTTTGTACTATTAAAACGGATTTTATATAAAAAAAATTGATTTAAAAACCGGTGGACAAGTGAAATTTTCTCACGACGTGGAGATAACATCGAATCAGCTTAACTCCATGTCCAAGAAAAGTTTCATAAGTCCAGTTTTCCTTGAAGCTTTTACAACATCAAAACGAAATCCTTCTTAAGACATTGGTTCGACAACGAGTTCAGCTTGAACCCATGCCATAGGAGAGTTTTCGTAACCTCAGTTTTCATCTTCGAATTCCTTAAAATGTTTAAAACATAAACTTCTTGTAACGATTAGTTAACAATCGACTCAGTTAACCCTACGTCATGAGAAACCTTCCAAGTTCTTTAAAATTGCAATCGCATCGAACTAACGAATTCTTCGCGACACGGGGTACCGTGGAACGCCAACTTGTGGGATATTACTTTTGTCTCTACGTCACCATCTCGCCATCACAACCGACCTCTCTTATTCGAAACGCTCTCGCTTGTTAACTCACGGTCAAATCACTCGCTGTATCGCTACTTATCCAGGATCAACTCTCAAAAGTCTACTTGTTGGATTAATTTCGGGACGAAATTTCCTAAAGAAGGGGAGACTGTAACAACCCGCACTTTCGTGCGTTGTTACTACTCGATATACTCGTTACGCCTAGCACCAGAGATTCAGATCATAATGTAACTATGTCGCATACATCGCTATTCGAAGGATAATCGCATATTTTCGCAATACGTTATCGTTACATCACAACACAAACACTAACGATGACATTGAGTGAGGACCTATTCTACCCTCCTCGGTGGCCGTGATGTGTCGAAACGCAGACAAATAATGCTAACAAAGACTCTCGGGTGAGTGCTATAGCTCCAGTCGTCGTGACGATACGAGTGAATGGTACCCCGTCAGTCATCGTGGCACAACACACAATAACGTTCACGATGACATCGAGAAAGGACCTATACTACCCTCCTTGATGGCCGTGAAACGTCGCTAATAATCGCATACTCGAATCGAAAACCGATTGTTATTTCAAAACTTTGAAATATGGATACGTAAATACGACCCCTAGTGATATATATACATATATAATAATGATATAAATTAACTATAGAAAGCACGTACTCCAAAACTATCGCAACGCTTGAAAAACGGTGATTTTCCCCGCGCCGGAGTGGCCATCCGAATGGACAGCCTCATCCGAACGGATGGGCCATCCGACCCAACTCCTCCATTTTTCCACTTTTGCCTATAAATAGCATGTCACATCACTGTTCAAGTGATGTGACAGCTCCCACTCGACCAAACACGCTTCAGGACCCCTTTTCTCTCAATTCCTCGCGATTCCGGTAAGATTTCAACCTAAAATCTTGTACTTCTATGATCTACACTCAATTCTACATCATTCTGTCTTTCAAAACTCAAATTCTAACCGTGAAATCTACTGATTTGAGGTGATGTCACCAAGAGTTCATATGAACTTCAAGTTGTGACCTCATCCCACCATAAACGACTCAGATCTGGGTGATTTCCACATGTTTTGATAACAAATCTCACCTAAATCTATGTATTTAACCAAGGAACTGTGCGATTTCGGGATTAACATGAGAAACCGTCAAGAACGGCCGGATCTGATGGAACGGGGTGATTCCCGGCCGTCAGAACGGGTCGGAACTGATGGAATTTCAATTGCTAATACGAAATTACACTGTCCCAGTAAAACCGCACGTATTCATACCAAAAACACTAAAAAACGACTGATCGGGACGATAAAACAGACGTGTCATCCGACTGGATAACATGTCATCCGAACGGACCACATGTCATCCGACCGGATCACATGTCATCCGATCGGATAGCATGTCATCCGATCGGATAGCATGTTACCCGATCGGATAGCATGTCATCAGACCGGATGACTATCATCCGACCCAATCAACCGCCATCCGATCGGACAGCATATCATCCGATCGGATAACATGCCACCCGACCGGACCAAGTGTCATCCGATCCAACTCCAGTCATCCGATCGAATGTCAGAATAAACAAACCAATAGTCATCCGACCGGATGGGGTCATCCGACCGGATAAGGTCATCCGACCGGATGAGCACCATCCGACTGGATAACTGTCATTTTGATACTATTCCCGCTTAATCGTGCATCGTTTACAATACCGCTCAATGTTCAACGCAGACGAACTCGCAACCGATCCAATCAAGTTGTATTCTCGCTAAACGCGCACTGTGAGTATGCTTGAACCCCTTTTAATCGCATTTTTGGGTGTAACATACGTTTCTAACAAATCGAACTTATCAACGAATTATTCAAACAATCGAATTATCACTTGCGAATAATTGTTATGCATAGATATACGTGATACTAGTTGCATATGTGCTAGGGCTTATACTCGCGCCGTCCCACCATGACTAGTATAGTACTATTGCGCCCGACGGGGTCTAGTTTGCCATCGCATATTCGAGCATCGAGGACTTAGTTGGTAGTATCAGTTTTGTGAGTATATATGCCGTGTGTTACGTTTATGCATATGGAATATCGCTACACATTTTAATCTATTACGCTATACATATCAAACCTGTATACTCGCCAATACTTTTGTATTGACAGATATTTTAACGTATGTTGCAGGTTAGATCGCAGGCTATTTCAAATCAAGCTAGGAAGTCTAGAAACTCAACTAAAATCTAGGTTGTCGGATTTGTATTGTTCGAGAGGACAAGAAATCTGTGATAACTCATGTGATTGTATTATTTGTTAGTATGGGATAACGAATGTATTAAATATTATCGCAATATAGTTGTTATGGATTCTCTTGAGCAATCTGATTCGCCTAGTGCCGCGCCCCGATGATTCCGCCATCGGTTGGGGTGTGACAGACAAGACCAAAACGCGGCCAAAGCTCGGCGTTTTGGTCCGGTCAACAGACCCGTCAGACTCCCGCCAGTCTTTGTCTTGTTGACCGGACCAAAACGTCACGCTTTGGCCACAGCTCAACACTGCAGGGTATGCACATAGGACAAAAAATATCTTTTTGGGTTGGCTATCTACACACTTGGTGTGTAGATAGTTTGAGCCTATATTAATGATTTAATAGTTATTTTTTATATTAAGGGCATTTTAGTCGTTTTACACCCACTTAACATCAAAAACTAACCTCCATCCACGCCAGGGACTATCTGAGAACGAAATTGTAAAAGTTAGGGACTATAGCTGTAATTTTAGAAAGTTAGAGACTAAAGATGAAAAACGGGCAAACCACAGGGACTATCCGAGCACTTTTCTCAAATAATAATAATAATAATAATAATATAATAATCAAAGGGAGGAGACGGTTTGTGATGATACATTGTTTTTTTTTTTCTTTTTATTGGTTGTTAATTAATAGGAAAGAGAATATAATGTTTGAATTGAATCAAGTGATTAATGGATTTTTTTTATTTTTTCGTTGCTTGCTAGTTGTGGTTGATAGATGCTGATAAAAAAGAAGAATACAAAAATCTTGATATAAAATAAATTAATCTTTTCTTTTAAAAAAATAGATAATTAATTTAGTAGATATTTCCGAGCAAAAAGGCATGAAATCAGAAAGTAAAGCATACTATAAACAAATAATTCCAGCCATTCGTTTCCCACACAACAGATTGAAAGCGCTTCGTTAGGGTTTCTTGTCTCTTAACTCTCTCCTGTTGTTACCTCTAGCATCTGCCGTTTGCCCTACGTAAGCTATTCGTCCTGTTAATTGTTTTTGTTTTCGGTTTGATTCAATGAAATTTGCTTTTGATTGTTCCTCGTTTGGATCAGGATAGGTTTAAGAGGCTGAGTTAACTTAGGGTTTCTTGTCAATTAATAAAATAGATAGGTTACAATTACTGATTAATTGCATACTGTCTGTCAAGTTTAGTGTAGTTTGTATTTCCTATATGTTTTATGCTGGTATGATCTGGTGTTTTT
This sequence comes from Helianthus tuberosus, assembly GCA_030545235.1. Classification (NCBI taxonomy): domain Eukaryota; kingdom Viridiplantae; phylum Streptophyta; class Magnoliopsida; order Asterales; family Asteraceae; genus Helianthus; species Helianthus tuberosus. The sequence goes on along the minus strand of CM060387.1, from coordinate 114,267,147 downwards.
TTTTTTTATTGAGAGGATGGCCAATGGTGTCTTCTAGATTTGGGTTGCTAGTAAATATTAACAATTTAGTGTTGAGCTGATGCCAGATTGACTACTGTTATCGAAATTTGGTCAATTGTATGTGCATCTCAATCGGTTGGTGTTACATCTGAAGTTACAAATTTTTCATAGTATTCATCTGGCTTCAACTGGAATATGCTAATCAACTAGGAAGGAAAATTGGAATGCTATTAGTTCTATAGAATTGAAAGGATCTACAACTGGTGAAAAACCCTTAACTGAAAAAGTAAGCCACATGAGAAAGTAGAAACACTACTGATATTTGAAATACTGGATAGACTTCAACGCTAAACAAACTTTGAACCAAATAAACCTTAGGAGCCATTTGTTTGCAACCAACATTTTAATGCATAATGGGTTATGTGTATGTGGTATTTGCTGTGTTGGTTTGTTCATAGAGTTCTGTTCAGTCCCCAATGAATTAGGCTGATACTAACAGTGGCGAAGCTTGACGTTTTCGACGGGGGGGGGGGGGGGGGTCGAAAACGTATATACCCAAAAAATTCTATAGAACCGGGGGGTCGAAAACGTATTTACCCAAAAATTTCTACACGAAAACTACATGTATAGCATTACTGAGCGAAAAGTTCGGGGGGTCGGGCGCCCCTCCCGGCCCCTCTTAAGCTACGCCCTTGGATACTAATGTAAGTATATTTTCTGTTGCCAGCTTGGAAAACTTAAAATCACTTCTGAAGTATGGAGCAAGTGTGCCCTTTGTCAGGTTGTTACCAGATACATGTTTTTTCATTCCAGGAAGTACTCTATTGGCGTTGTCTTATCTTTGGCGGTTTCCATTGTGTTTCCTTCAACTGCTCTTAGCAAACCTACAGTATATGAGCAGTTAAGCAGGCATAATGCCATTTTTTTTTCCTGAGACAGGTGCTTGATTGTTCATGTACGTCAACGAGTAAGTGTTAGGCGTCGTTCCTTTTGATGTACGTCAACGAGTTATAGTCATCATTCCTTTTGATGGATTACAGTTAGTTCAACGATAGAATAGATATTATTTCGAGACATAATTTAATTAGGAGAAATGAGATAGCCGTTACAAGTACAAAAGGCAGTATTTTGGAGGTCTTCTTAGTGGCCTGCTTATATGAGTTTATTCCTTGATTCGTATCAAGTTGCTCAATGTCAATGATCTAGTGCATTTTATGAATAAGGCTGTGTGGACTGTCTATCTGAAGTCTACATCTCTTCTGCTCATGCTTTAAGAATAAAAGGTGGATTTAGCTACAACAGCCAGTCTGGTGGTTTACATTCTATAGTTTCTTCTATAGTTCTCTGGAAAAAGCGTGTTATTTCTTCTATGTTCGTGCCCTCTTGATAAATAAAGTTCCACGCGCAACTGTGAACTCGGAAATGGATAAGTGAGCTTATTTTCATTTGTGCTTTTGGATTGTCGATGTGAAACCAAAGTTGAATCAGTTTTTTTTTTCCTATTCTGATTTAGGTACACGATAATAAAGGAAGTTGGCAATGGAACCTTTGGGGTTGTCTGGCGGGCCTTGAATAAGCATAATGGTGAATTGGTAGGTTTTTTTCTGTGAATAGCATAGCATGCTAGAACTGATATCCATCTTGATGAACTTGCTAAATTTCAGTAATGGGTATTTTAATGTTGATGTATCGTGGTTACAGGTTGCCATTAAGAAAATGAAGAGAAAATATTATTCGTGGGAAGAATGTATGAATTTGAGAGAAGTGAAGGTACCATTGCTTCTGTCATAGTTGTTAAAAGCCATCGCCTCTTGCGCCTAGGCCCATTTTTCAGGCGAGGCGAGGCAGTTGCGCTTTAAGTCGAGGAATTTGCGCTTTAAGTCGAGGAATTTGCGCTTTAATTCTCCCGGTGATGGTTCAGCCGCACATTCCGGCGAGATTCCTAGATTCCGGATAGTTTCCGGCCAAATTCTCTAAATTCCGACAAGATTCTAGCCAGATTTCTACTTTTATCTAAGGAAAACTACTTTTCTACACTAATACACTAATATTTTTAGAACTTTTGGTTCTAAATAGATGACATATAATTTTATATAATAGATTTTGTTTATTTTATTTGAAGAATAGTATTCTTTTTTAATACATAATTTATTTTTAACTTTTTTTCATTATGCGCTTAATTTTTCTTAGGCCCTCGCTTTTTTTGCGCTTTGCGCCTAGGCCCCAGGCGAGGCCTATGCGCCTTGAGTGCGATTAGCGCCTTTAATAACTATGACTTCTGTTACTTTTATTTGACCTGTTTTACTAGTAAATGGATTGAAATTGCCACATGTACATTATTATATGTTCTTTTACTAGCATCCATTTCTCAAGTTGACTTTCTTACTTTTGATAGTCACTGCGTAAGATGAATCATCCAAATATTGTGAAGCTCAAGGAAGTTGTTAGAGAAAATAATATTTTGTACTTTGTGTTTGAATATATGGTAAGTAGCTTTTACTCAATACTTAGGGGAGGGGGGGTGGTTCACTAGTGATAGAATTCTATCGATCATTTTTCCATCACTCACATCCTTTTTTAGTCGGGGTGGTCATCACTCACCACCACACCCAACAATTTCCCCCCAACCAACAATTACACTCACAAAACAAAAACAATAACGCGTTGAAAATATCACGAAAATGGAATTGCGTGATGCTATAACGCGTTATAGCAAGGAGGCGGGGTGGGGGAGATCATAGTTCCACGCGTTATAAAATTTCCCGTGATGATATAACGGGACCGCCCCGTTGACCCTTAGTGTGTTTATTTTTTGTACTTACATAAATATCATTATATTCTTCTTCTTTTTCTAGGAATGCAGTCTTTACCAGCTTATGGAAGACAGAGTGAAACCTTTCTCGGAAACGGAAATTAGAAATTGGTGCTTTTACGTGTTTCAAGGTCTTGTATACATGCATCAGCATGGCTACTTTCATCGTGATTTTAAGCCAGGTATATTCTTCTTGAATGATTACATTGGATTGACAGTTAAAGAGTATGAATAATAATGTTGCAAGTAATTTTTTGTTTTGTAATGGACTATGTTGTGTGTATGTCAGTGAAAAGATTTCACGTTTTGTTTTTTAATTGCATATTTTGTATTTATGTTGTCAGAGAACTTGCTTGTTTCCAAGGGGGTGATAAAAATAGCTGATTTTGGTCTTGCTCGTGAGATTGCATCCCAACCACCATACACTGACTATGTTTCAACACGCTGGCGAGTCTTGTTCTTTCATTCTATATCTTGTCATGACAATATAGTTTTACCTATTTTTGGTCACCGGCTACTTGCCTGTTAATAATTAGAGAAATTTGGGTTTTGCAGGTATCGGGCTCCAGAGTTACTTCTTCAGTCGCCAAAATATGGCTCTGCAGTTGGTGAGTTGATGGGACTTTGTAGTGATGTTTCTTCAAGTGTATTACAATGCTTGTGGAGCTAATATTTCAATCACAGATTTATGGGCAATGGGCGCCATCATGGCTGAACTATTTACTCTCCGTCCACTTTTCCCAGGTTCAAGGTATACAGCCTGTCCCTTTAAAAGTAGCACGCCTAGCTTGCAGTTTTGTTTCAATACTTTGTGCAGCATATAACTGCTATACCTAAATAGATTGATTTCACTATATGGGTTAATCTTGCCATGTTTTTTAATGCTACATAATATATCAATTTTTTATGCTGTTTTGGGGGCATGTGGCAACTGATTGTGTGTTGTGGTATTCATCTGCAGTGAAGCGGATGAAATTTACAAAATCTGCAGTGTGATCGGAAGCCCAACAGAGAGCACATGGTGTGAGGGACTTGAACTGTCAAGTAAAATCAATTATCAGTTTCCAGAGGTTAGTTCGTCTTGTTCAATGAAACTAAAGTACAAAAAACGTATGGAACATGGATCATATATATTTTTTTGCGAATGCTTCTTGTGCTCATTTTATACCCACCTGTAAGTAGTAGCATATGGCATATGATAATTTTTGCCAATCAACATGTGCTATAAGTCCCCCTAACCTACTCTTTTTCTAAATTGTCATTTTGCAGCTTGCTGGTGTAAATCTTTCTTCACTGATACCATCTGCAAGTAATGAGGCAGCCAACTTAATTGCTGTAATAACTCGTTTCTCTTTTGCACCTGAAAACTTTTTAATAATCTTCATGTTATATAGGCCGTTAAATTTTTTTGCTTAAATCATTATGTTCTATTTGCACTATAGGCGCTCTGTTCTTGGGATCCATGCAAGAGACCAACAGCTGTGGAGGCGCTTCAGCATCCTTTCTTCCAGGTAGCCATTGCTATCAAATAAGAAAACGTTATAAAATATAGTTGTTTAGATGACTAAAACAGTTAAATTTTGATTCTGCAGAATTGTTACTATATTCCTCCATATCTTCGCCCCAAGCATGCTACTGCTAGGATTTCTCCATCTGGTTTGCTTATGCTCTTTTACAATCATAAATTTCTAGTAAATTTATAAAGAACATTTTTATTTAGTGTTCATAATTTGAACGGTGATCAATTTTTTTCAGTTGGATTAAATGGGAGCGGAGCTATGGTGCAGAACAGTGTAACGAGATATACTAGTCTTTTGTCTAATGTGAATCCGGCATGCAATGAAACATCATCTGCAAGAGTACATGCTTCTTTAAAATCAGGTAACATATAAATAAGTTGATTTTATACAAATACTTCTACTGAAGTAGACTGTTTTGTGCTGCAAGATGGTCACTTAGGGTAACGGGTCCTACTGGTTGTGCTTAAAATGAGTCCTTTTTAATACAGCCCGAAATGGGCCAGGTTGACTAACAAATACTTTTTTTGTTCTCGTATAGTCTTATAAATAGTTTGTGTGGTAGTTATAGTAACAAAAACAATTTTATTAACCTGTATGTATGCTTTAAGATTTACACGGTCCTCACAATAATCGACTATGGTACTTTTATTTTGTACATCATGATCATTTTATTTTGTAGTTTAGTTCATACTATAGAATATTAGAATTCATTTTTATTCTTTCTATGCCATAACAACCATCTCAGAAGCAAGATCACAGTTCGACTTTATAAAAGTTGGTTTTTTGGAATCATTTATGTTAACCAGAGGATATTTTTTAGTAAAAACTTGTAACTGCTAACTACTAATTGTAAACAACTAAACTAATAGCATGAACCTTAAATTAAATCGTGAATATATCTATTAATATCACAGTTTGACTTAAAACTTTTGTTATTTTGTTGGTTAAAACATGTCATATATGCTATATGTAGTTATTTTATCCTGATGGATTTCGTCTTAGTCCCTTATCATAGAAGTCACCTTAGTTATAGGTGCCTTTGCCTTTAACTAGAGCAATGCCATTTTATGATACGAACCTGTGGGTTGACCCGTATGTTCTGGGCAGCTCCAGCTGGGTATTAACCCATTTAATTATTAGTGGGAATGGGTTTTGGGGGGGAAACAATTTTAGGAGCAAGTAGTGGGCAGTTAGTTTTTTCTAATCTTATTTAATGTGTGTCGTTTAGATTAGGAGTCGAGGTTTTTATATAAATTAGGGTTTTTATTTATACCTATCGGAGATCTAATCATTCTCGAATTGGATTATTCTATCAATTTCAAGATTCTATCATTTTAATTATAGATTTTTTTTTAATTTATATTTACTACAGGGGTGCATCATAAGTCGGGAATGAATAATCAGGTGTGTGAAAAGACGATTCCCAGACAAGCAAAATACCAACCTACTAGAAACTACAATACATGTAAGAAGTTCTTTAGAAAATTCATACTCTACAATGTCATTTAATGTCAATCTGTCCGTCTATTTATGAATGGTGGGTTCCAGTTAACCTAAAAATTAAGCTAAAATGGGAACTGGTTATCAAGTGTAATTTTTAAACACGACATCTTTTGTAAATTAAAATTTTGAAATAATATAAACTTTTGTAATCATTTTTATAAAAAAGAAAGCTGGCGCGTTCTGTTGGGCTGAAACACTTAAGTTTGATGATGCAGTGGGAAAGGGCGCAAGTGTTTCTGAAACTGCTGAGAAGTTGGCACAAATGGGCATTGGTGCTACTGTTCCGAGACAGCAGCAAATGTATATTCCCCCACCTTGTAGACCTTATTGCAGCAAGGTGGCTGGATGAACATAATTGGTTTCTTCTTTTATAAAACGTTGGGTTGGTATATGAATTATGTATTATGTCGGCTACTTTGACATACTATTGTATTGGTCATCTTTCCACCTATAAAATGAAAAGTACTATGGTCTCTGTCTTTTTGTCATTTGTAGAATAGTTGATCATGTCTGTGTGCATGTCAACACCGATTAGTGCAGATAATAGATGAACCTAAGCTTTGCAAAACGGTCGTGTAGGGTAACGAGTCAAACTGCATTTGAGTTGAATTTGCTGTGTCAAAACGGGTCCTGACTAAATTGGCTTGGGTCAAAAGGGGCTGTTTAGAAGTATTACTTTGGCGTGGGTTAAAAGCAAGTTTTAATTATAACTAGTCTTAAGCTCCTCGCGTTGAGGAGAGGGACGTAACGATGCTAAGTAGTATCAAAACCGGGAATAAGCGTAAAATAAAAATACGAATTTGTAACACCAAGTAACTTATGTTACGTGAAATGTAGACGAAGTTGAATTTATACGGACACGTATTAGAAACTTCAGGGGTAAAAAATCTGAATGATCAAATGTGACCACCAAACGCCATGGTAGATAGCAATCAAACGACAACCAAATCCGAGAAAAAACGTAAAACAAAAAATAGTTAAAAAACTAAACTCATTTAACTTTTGTGGCAAAACTATAAAAAACCAAAGTTTGATTATGGAAAATGAAAAACCTAAAATTAAAAAACACACACACACAAAAGACAAAAATGTAAGTTTGTAATTGTATAAAACATGGTATGTAATTGTAAAATGTAAGTTTGTAAGTTGTAATGAAAGAGAATCGAGATCGCTAATTTTTTGCAAGGACATTAACATTTGTAACGACATAGGAAGCATCCAAACCTAGGCGACTTTTAACATCGCTTACCCTACGACAGTGACCCAAAGCACTCTTTGGCTATGTGTTGTCAAGAGAGTGAGGCTGCCCGGACCTATTAGATCTAACCCTTGTTCTTTCGGTCTAAACTAGATTGATGGTGCTTACGTATATTCTATTCGTGACATGATCTATGTATGATTCCTTTGTTTTAAACATACCATTGTACATGTATTTTCCCCAAAGTTTATAAAAAAACAGTAAAAATGTTTAAAAGTGGGGACATGAACTCACTGATTTGAGTCTCGTGTGTCAAGCTTCACCGGCGTCCGCTACTTGAATGTCGGAACCTATAGACGTTCTAAGTATGTTAATCACCTAACTTGTAAATCTCTAAGTACAAGTTACCCTTTGGTTTAAGCCTCCTTAGATCACCTTCTTACACCTTTGTAGCACCTTGGATTAGCTTGAAAGTTGCAAGAAAATGGTGGTGGTAGTGAAGGTAGTTGTGGCCGAGAATGGAGAAGAGAGAATGGGGAAGAGTTGTGAAAATTTTGAATGAATGTTATGAGAATGTGATCTTGTAAGTTAAGTTATAATCCTCCAACAAATCTATTAACCACTAGACTTCATGTCCCATATCTTGCACACATTAACAATATTTTAATGGGGAATGTTGGTGGGCCATTTGGGGCCGGTTGGAAGTAAGGGGGGGTTAAATGTAACTTTTTGGAAGTCTAGGGTAGAAGATGTGAATTAAAGTGTTAAATGTAATGTTATAAGTGTGTTTTTAAGGTTTTTAAGGTGTTTAATCATCATAACTAGGTTTAAAACACAAAAACAATGCTTCTAGTCTATTTTTGGTGTTTTGGGTAGTGTTCCGGTTAATCGTTCGGTTATCGGTTCGTCAAAGTGCTAAATTGTGAATTTTACAAGGTATGAAGTACCTTTTGTGACAGTTTTCATTCCCAACACTTTACAAGTTATTTTGGACATTTAAAACTTAATTCTGCATGTTATATTGATGTTTAAATGCCGATTTTTGCTGAATTCTGCATTTAAAGTGCGTTTCGGGTACTTTTTAGTGCTTGTTTTAGCTTCCGAAAAGTGTTTATGTTAACCTTTGTTCACTCACTTAGGTTTCAATGTATTTTTGATGTTGGACCTACATCTAAGTCCTAAATTTGTTGTTTAACTGTATTCTGAAGTCATGCTGACACAGCTTGTCTAACCGATGAGCTTACTAATCATTTTGACGCAATGTTTAAAGTATTGTATAATGTGACCATTTATGTATGAAACATGCATGAATTAAATTGCATAACATGTAAGCATATAATGTTGGCGTGTGAACACATAAATGCAAGAAATAAATAATTATTAAAATAGTACGGAAATTACCGGTTTTGTGCCAGTTGTCACAATAATGTCAAAGCTTCCAAGTTGCATTGGCGTGAGGTCAATGGGAAAAAGGTGGTTATTGAGGTTCAACTGACAATTTCGAATTACAGAATCGAGTACAAGGGGTTCACCACTAGCTATCTCTACTGTCAAGAGCTTTCCTAGTTTTGTTCTAGGCATGGGAAGCAAAGGTTCAAATGCTAGGGATACAAAACTTTTGTCGGCACCTGAATCAAAAAGAATTTCTTTTCAGGTCAAGGCGTCACGCCCCGTGACGGGGGTAGCCCCATGGCTTCGTGACACGCCAAGCCCCCATGTCGGGTTTAAAACTTGGCAGAAATGGTCCATGTACTTAATTTGTTGCATATTGTCACTTTTAACCCCTTTTAACCCACTTTTAGGTTATATAAAGGTGTTAAGGCACATGTAACTTGGATTTTGCCCGAGAATGTCGTGGATGTCGGTTCGTTCGGTTGTACGGTTATGTTTTTTGCTTAATTACGTCAAACGTATAACGAACAAGAAAATGACCGAACTTTTGCAACGATTGATATTTTTGCATTCTTATCAATAGAACACAAGATTTTAATGATTACAAAAATTTTTGGATGTGCGTACATGGTCCATATTCAAAAATACGAAGATTGGCAGACTTTCGCACTTTGTCGCAAATAGTCCCTGGACTCGAATAAGCATGTTTTTGCCATACAAAACCCTTCAAAAACTTATTTCTAAGTTATGTAAAGGGTATTTAGGGTATGGGTAGCTTATGTCATTGTTCTGGAGTGTACGTCGCGTTAAACTGATTACGTTTGCGTAACAGTTTACGAATTACTTCCAGAAAAGCTTTGAGAGTTCGAAATTGAACAAGGATTGAAAATGTACAAATGTCATAAATAATTAAGAAATCCCATAAATAAAACACAAGGTTTCATTGATTATGAAATTGTTCGGAATTGTATAATGATTACAAAAAGCACAAATGTCACAAGTGGGAGCAACTTTACTATACTTGTCCTTTACGTAGATGATATTTTATTGGCAAGTAATAGTTTAGACATGCTGCATGAGTCGAAGCGGTTACTCTCGCTTAAATTCGATATAAAGGATCGCGAAGATGCTTCTTACGTCATTGACATCGAAATTCACTGAGATAAACACAAAGGGATCTTAGGATTGTCTCAAAAGGCCTACATAGATCGTTACACGTTACAACATGCAACAGTGCAAACCCTCAGTCGCTCCAGTAGTTAAGGGAGATGTTTTCGGTTCATTCCAATTTCCGACAACAGAGGTTGAAAATGAGTAAATGAGCCAGATACCTTACGCGTCAGTAGTCGGGAGCCGGATGTATGCTCAAGTCTGTACTCGCCCGGATATCGCTTATATCGCTGGAATGCTAGGCCGTTATCAGACTAATCCTGGCCTAGATCAATGGAAAACAACTAAGAAAGTACTTCGATATCTGCAAGGGACGAAAAACTATAAACCGACTTATAGAAGAAGTGATCATTTAGAAGTGGTAGGCTATTCTGATTCTGACTTTGCCAAATGCAAAGATGATAAGAAATCCACTTCGGGCTATATCTTTATGTTAGTAGGCGGACCTATCTCATGGAAGAGTCATAAACAACAGTTAACCACAACTTCCATAATGATGGCAGAATACATTGTTGTTTATAACGCAACCTGTCATGGAATGTTGCTTAGGAATCTGATCACTGGACTCAAAATCGTTAATTCCATTTCTAGACCATTGAAGCTTTACTGTGATAACTCAGCTGCCGTTAATTTCTCGAACACTTACAGTTCGACTGGAGCTGGTTTATATCTCGATATAAAGTATTTGTTCGTACGTGAACGAGTCGAGGAAAATAATTTTTATATTGAGTATATTAGTACTAAAAATATGCTTGCGGATCCGATGATTGAAGGTCTCCCACCAAAAGTTTTCGAAGAACATGTTTCAAATATGGGATTTACTAAAGACCTTATTTAATAGCATATTGTACTTACTTATGTTTTAATTAATGAAATTTCCCCAGTTTTGATTTTGTATGTCTCTAACATATGTTCTGCCGGTATAATGACATATAGACAAATATAAATACAAATCAAACATTAAAGGGCTTATGTGCGTATTTTGATCGTAACTGTTAGGTTTTAAATTGAGGTTGTAGTATGACTATGGGGGTCCTGGGTCGAACGATGATTCAACGCTGTATTTCTCTGCTACGGTTCTTGGTTTAAAGATAAAATGAGTATTAAAATCTGATCAGGCTTATGTAATACTCATGATAAATGATTACTCGGCTAAGTGGGAGAATGTAATATTAAATATAATTATTGTGTTATATTTAATTGTGTAGCCATTATAATCATTTATATTATATAGATCAAAATATATTATACCTATTATATAATTAGTTGGTAATTTGTTATGGACCATAATACCCTTATTAACTAATTAGGTTTTCTCTTAGGTGTATATATAAGAAGATAACTACAGAGGTTAAAGGTTAGACAATTATCATAACCATAACATCATTATTTTCGTCCCCCTCTACTCCTCTCTCTCCATCCAAATTCCAACCCTAGAATTCGGTTTCACCATCATCATCTTACACCCTAAGGAGGAACCCGATCAAGCTGACAATCATGTCAAACTCAATGGCTGCTTCTCTGACTGGATTCTCTGCTGGTCTATCTCCGGTTACAGTTATTTCTATATGTTTTCCATTATGTTTATACAGAACTAATCAACACCCCTTTGACCCCTCCAATATTGTATTATCACGTTGAAGGGGTATGGTCCCAAAAAGTCACGCAGACCATTCGGGTCGCACTCTGAACCATACTCCTTACTCAATAAACTGGTTAATCCACAGACCCCTCGCGGGCTACTTGGGTAAAACCTGAACTCCGCGCGAGGCCCAAAGAAGATATAACACCACTTTTACACTTAGCATCTTGAATAAGAGCCCTCAACTCCTACACCTCACGTCGGCTAGTGGTACACACTTCAAAGGTCGCGCGAGAGTTACGGCGCAGGGCCATTTCAGGAAGTACGAAAAGTAAGAGTGGCAGAAGAGCGAGCCAATCAGCGTCCAACAGGCTGTACTATATCGTGCTCCACGATCAACAATTGTGCAGGAGACCAAAGGTACACAAGGACGCCTATGTGGCACCAATCAGATGGCGGCGACAACTTCCCCATGATCTCCACACACACTGCTGATGTCAGAAGGGCGACAGGGACGACAAACCGGACACCTTGGCTCCAATCAAGGTGCGCCAGCACCAGAGATCTTCTAGAAGCCACTAACGGTCGATACCAGTGAGACAAAAAGGATATTCCTTGTTGTCGCCTTCTGGCCAAAGGCCCATCAGCCCATCTCCTCCTACACCACTTCGGCTATAAATAGGGACCTTCCTACCACAGGTTAAACATTCCGTTCTCTCTACTCTCATTCTTAACACCACTCACTTTATTATCCTCAAAACGGTTACTTATTCTCACGTCGGAGTCTGGTTAAGAGGGAAACCCCCATATTCCCCTCTTAACGAGCTAACAGTGTTGCTGTTTTGCAGGAAGATCGGATCATACTTGAGCTCAGAGAAGATTAAAAAAGATTAACCATCATGTTTGAAACCTAAATCCCCTAATTAACCTAAAATTAGTTACGTGTTTCTTCATTGGCGCCCACCTATTTTTACAATCACTTCATCTTCTTTTTTCTGAGTTTTTTCTAGTCTCTTGATCATGGCTGGTCAAGGGATAATTCCTGATTTTGGTTTCGGCACTGCCTCTCAAGCGGGAGCAGGGAGGACAACTTGCACGTCCAACTCCATCCCATTGACGAGATAGCCGAAGGCGAAGGAACAAACACAGGGGACCCCGCGCAAGCATCACTCGTATCACTCAAACGGGTACCCCATCGAGTAATGTTGCTGGCCTGTCAAACCCAGCTCTAAATCCAAATCCAAACATTTCAGCGCTATTGGGGCTACCAGAAGGTGAAACCCTTGCCCTCCGGGTATGCCAGCAGATTGCTACTATAAATGTTGCTTATCAAATCTTGAGTACACAACATGCGATTTTGCAAGCGGAACCATCCTTGGTTACACCACCAGGTCCAACGCAGGGGGCGCGCCAGACACCTCCTCAGCAAAACATTCAAGGGCAGTTCATCAGACCTCCTCCCCAAAGAAGAAAAGCGTGCACGACACGCGCGATACATACGGGGAGACAGGCAGTTACTATGACCATCCTTCCAATGCGCAACATAGGCGCCCAGTTCATAGCCGGCTAGGGCTGCGCAACATGAACAACGAATGGGACGACACAGATCCGGATGATCCTACATGGCAAGATGATGAAGGCTCTTCAATTTTCAACCGTTTGCAGAAAAATCATGAGTCTTACAGGCAAAGGCCACGCGCCGCCTACAACGAAGAAGCAGAACGTGATTTTAGCCTTGTTTATAGACCAGCAGAAGCCGCCGAACACTCGAAGTTTGTCCGAAGCATCGCTATAGCCCCGCTAGAAAAAGCAAAGCTACCTCCAACAGTGGGAAAGTTCAACGGTCTCACCGAACCTGATGATTATGTCCGAGTATTTACAAGCGTGGGTGTTTTTTGGACAATGGACCATGCCAATGTGGTGCCATCTGTTCATCCAAACTTTCACCGGGGCTGCTCGCGCATGGTTCGACAGCCTTCCTCCGGGAAAAAATCAAGTCTTGGGTTGACTTCAGAGACCAATTTGTAGCTCATTTAAGCCAACAGAGGCGTTATCAGCGCGACAACTTCAGAAGTGATAGACATCTGGCGCAGAGAAAATGAGGGGTTAGAAGATTTCATCACGCGCTTCAACAAGGAGTGTTTAGAGATCGGAGGTGTAAGTGAACAATTAATGCGCGCCAACTTCAAAAAGGCCATCCGTTGTGATAGTCTGATTAGGACTATCACAGGGAAGGACGGTATACCTAAAGAATGGGACAAACCATGGCATCTACAAAGATTGTAGCGCAGACAGAGGAATCGTTGGCAGGAACCAAAAGCGCTTACACCGATGATCGTTTTTCAAGACCAAGCTCACGCGACAACAGCAAGAGAAACAGAAACAGAAACCCTGGATGGAAAGCAAGCCAATCCAATGGTTACGAAGAAAGGTCTCGCTTCAAAGAAGATGCGCGAGACACAATTAATCGCATTGGCTATCGTAAAGCAGTGAAGAACGAGAACCGAGAAAAACATTGGACTCCGCTCACTAAGACACCAAAGGAGGTGCTTATGACGGAGAACCACGATTTTAAAGCACCCAAACCGATGACCAACAAGAAGGGGCAATACCCCAATCTGTACTACGATTTTCATAAGGATACAGGTCATTTGACAGATGACTGTATCAGTCTAAGGCAAGAGATCGAGAAGGCTTTAAAGAGCGGCAAGTTAAGCCACCTGGTGAAGAATGTGCGCAAGGAAACGCGCCAAATCCAAAGGAATGACGATGGAAACCAGAAGAAGGTCAGGCGCCTTGAAACTCACATGGTCGATGGACCAAGGCACAGCGCGAGAAGCAAAGGCAAGCGCCCGTTTGAACCAGCATGGCAAGAACAACAAGTCATTTTTCCAGTAGTGCGCGGGGGTCCACGCACCATGCGCCCCGTTGTTATCACTGGCATCATTGGCCATTACGAAATAGAGTATGTCTTCATCGATCCCGGAAGCATAGCTGATATTATCTATGAACAATGCTTCAACCAATTATAACCGGAAGACAAAGCGCGCCTCGAACCTGTTGACTATCCTTATCCGGATTTTACAATGAGACAGTCTTCCCATTGGGTCAGATCAGCTTCCCCCGTCATGCTGTCTGATGGGAAGCATTCAAGAACTACGATTGTTAATTTAATGGTGATGCAAGTCAAGTGAAGGCATGATGTCTTAATTGGCAGAGAAACCAAGGTGAGATGAATATGGTAACTTCCACACCCCACCCAGCTATCGGTTTCCCAACCAAAACAGGGGTAGCAATTATCTATTCAAGAAAGAAGTGATGGCAGCAGAGGATGCGCGACCAGTCTAAGCAGCTAAAGTCTCAACAACAGAGCCAGAAAAATGGGTCTTGAACCTCAAGTACCCCGAGAAAACGGTGGACAATTGGCCACGCAATTTCACCAAGTATCAGGACACACCTCAAGCAATTACTATTCCGAAACATGGACATTTTCGCCTGGACCCCGTCTGATATGACGGGCATCCCGCGCGATGTCACAGAACATTGCTTAAACACGTATCCCATCTGTTGAACCCAAGGTTCAGAGATAGCGCAGCTTAGGATCCGACAAAATAAAAGCCATGAATGAACAAGTGTGCGAGTTACTTAAAGCAGGTATATTGCGCGAAGTGCGCTATCAAAGCTGGGTTGCAAACTCTGTAATGGTCGAGAAGTCTAATGGTGGATGGCGCATGTGCGTTGATTACACTGACCTCAACAAGGCATGCCCAAAAGACTGCTATTCGTTGCTAGAGATTGATAAGAAGATAGAATCTCTCGCGCCATTCAGATGGAAGTGTTTTCTAGATTGTTATAAAGGATATCACCAAGTCCAGATGAAGCTAGAAGAAGAAGATAAAACAGCCTTCCGCACTGACTTCGGAATCTTCTGTTACACAAAAATGCCCTTTGGGCTCAAAAATGCTGGCGCAACCTACCAGCGTCTAATGGACAAGATATTTGGTGAAGACATTGGAAAACATATTGAAGTATACATTGATGATCTTGTAATCAAAAGTCCTGAAGAGGACCAAATGCTGAGGGACATAGAGAAGACGTTCAATTCTCTAAGAAGCGTAAACATGAAGTTGAATCCAGCAAAATGTTCTTTCGGCATGGAAGAAGGCAAGTTTTCTCGGCTTCGTGGTTACAAACGGTGGTTTTAAGGTTAACCCAAAAAAGTTCAAGCCATCGAACGAATGCCGTCACCGCGCACGCTCAAAGAAATGTAGAGGTTAGCCGCCGCTTAGCCGCGCTTAATCGTTTTCTGTCAAACCACGCAGCAAAGTCCTATCCTTTCATTAGTACATTGCGCAACTGTGTAAAGAAACAAGAGTTTAAATGGACGCCTGAAACGGAAGCAGCCTTCCAACAGATGAAAGAGTGCTTGATTAAGCTCCCTACTTTAACTGCGCTGGTTGAAAAGGAACCACTCATTCTGTACTTGTCCTCTCCGGACAAGGCAATTGGGTCGGTATTGCTGGTAGAGAGAGATGGAGTCCAAACCCCGATTTATTATGTTATCAGAGTCTCACTGATCCGGAAACGAGATATTCCACCATGGAAAAGCTAGTGCTCACACTGCTCCATGCCTCCAGAAGGCTACGCAGATACTTCACCGGCCATGTGATCACAGTACTCACGAACTTCCACATCGGCACAGTCTTGCAAAAACCAGAAACTTCAGAACGCTTGGCGAAATGGGCAATCGAGATGGGGAGGCCACAACATTCTATACAGGCCACGCCCAGCTATAAAGGGTCAAGTATTAGCAGACTTCATCACTGAAGTCCTAGAAGACAAGATCAAAGAGTGCGAAGCAGTAGATGCTCCATCAAAGACACATCGGATGAATTATGGCTGTTGTTCACCGACGGAGCCTCAAATGAAGACGGCGCAGGAGCTGGTTTGCACCTTGTTAGCCCAGAAAAACAGAGTTTACCTATGCCATCAAGTTGGATTTCAAAAACACCAACAACGAGGCAGAATATGAAGCGTTTTTGGCAGGCTTGCGCCTGGCCATCAAGATGGGAGCACAAATTTACAAGCGCATGTTGACTCTCTCTTGATCGCGAGTTAAATCAATGGATTGTATGATGCAAAAGGCGAAGTCATGGCTTTATACTTGGAACAAGCAAAAGAGCTACTCTAAAAGTTCAATCATACAAGGTTGTTCATATCAACCGATTAGAAAACAAGCCCGCTGACGCGCTGAGCAAACTAGCTTCAACAGCTTTCCAACACCTCGCCAAGGATGTAAGAAATGAAGTTCTGAAAAACCCATCAGTATTACTGCGCCAAGTTAATGTGATTGAGATAGGGCCACCTTCATGGATGACCCCTATCATCCAGTATCTCCAAAGGGAATTCTACCGGAAAACAAAAGCGGAAGCAAGAAAGATACAGAATAAAGCGCTGTTTTACGAAATGAACGGGGGCATTCTATACAGAAGATCCTTCTTGGGCCCCATTACTATGATGCGTAGACCCCAAGACGCAAGTTATCTGATCAGGGAAATACATGAAGGCATATGCGGCATTCATGCGTTCCCGCGCATGGTCATCGCAAAGATAATGAATGCAGGTTACTATTGGCCAGCGATGCATGTCGACGCTTTGAAAGAATTGTGCAAGTGCGATTCATGTCAAAGGCACGCGCCAAAGACCCTGCGCCCAAAAAACGATCTGATCCATGTATTAACAGCTTGGCCTTTTCAACAATGGGGGATTGACATAGTGGGTCCATTCCCTGAAGCTCCCGGCGCGGTTAAGTTCATAATCGTTGCTGTTGATTACTTCACCAAATGGGTGGAGGCCAAAGCTCTTGCTTCAACTTCCGCAATGATGGTGCGAAAATTCATATGGGAGCACATAATTTGCA